>WMED01008213.1:0-17078 GCA_019650415.1 Pipa parva | reverse complement strand
TATTTCATTAGTAGAATCTAAATTAGTATTTGAGTTTTGAGGTGACAGGTGCACTTTAAGATAGTGCAACATTTCCACAAGAAATTACCAGGTCTGGAAAATGAAAATCTTGTAGATACAAAAAACATAACTGGCAATTACACTATATAATCAGTGAGTTAAATAAATACTGTAGTAGCTAAGGCTATGAAATACATTTTTCATTAAGAGGGTCTAATTTAAATGTGATGGAAATATACAGTATTTTTTTTTTGTAAATGTTTTATATAGCGCTACTATAATACGCATCGCTTTAGAGAGATTCATCATTTACTTCAATCCCTGCCCTGTGGAGCTTACAATCTAGTTTCCCTATTCAGTCACGAACAGATGTATGTTATTGGATTGTGGGAGGAAACCGGAGTGGAAAAGGAGAATTATAATTGTAAATCTAGAATTTAATACACATCTTCTCTGATATATTAGAAAGGTTAATATCCTTAAAAGTATTCCATTTCATTGGCCTTAAGTTGTTTTCTGTGTTTTTCCTGACTTACAACTTGAGCTAAAGGTAATTGTACTTGGTGGAAATTTTGTGGAAGTTTCCACATTTCTTCTCCTTCTTCCAACCCTTTAAACCATGGTTTACAGAATATACACTTGAGAGAAATCCAGTGGCAAACAATTGTTTTTTTATATTTTTACAAAAGGTTCACTGGCATAAAATTCTGTAATATTAAATGTTGTGATGATTATTTGTTTCATTTGATTCGATCTGATGAAATAAGCAATGTGCTATCATACTATATTTTACAGCTATTTATTATGCTGTTAGTGATTGCTCTATGAAGGGGTTGTCCGCCTTGAAATTCAGTTCTAGTTTTTTTCTAGCTAGTGGCAGTCTAAGAAACTTTTCAATTGGTCTTTTATTTCTTGCAGGTATTTATTTCACGTTTTGTTTTGTCTATTAACTTACACACCGGACACAGAGTTAATTATAGACTACAAGGGCTCAAGTACAGCACAGAAATATAAAAAATTAAAAATAATTCTAAATAAAATATTCATGTCATGGATTCATTGTACAGTGACCCTCAGTAACCAAATACAGTAATCAAAACAAACCAAAATGATATAAATAATTCAAAACCCACAAAAAAATAAAAAAATAAAGACCAAATGTATAATATATTAGTATGTTGCTGTCTACAACATGCTAAGTAAGAATTCAGTGGTGGACAACCACTTAAACTGGTTACTTGTGTAGCCTTTGGAATCTAATAATAACATACATAATAAAGAACTGTAGCTCACTACTGGTGTACCTTTGTCAACTCCCCTTCATACAACAAATAGCCAGAAACACAAGATGACATGATATTATTTGTAGGATGGAATCCATGTTTTGTTTCAGTATTTAATATGGTTGAATGCATTAGCTGCAGTAGAGATCCTGGCTGTGCATAGCAATTTTCCATGTTAACCCATAGCTTGGGAACATGTGTTTGCCTCCTGTCTGCTCATTTTGCCAGGATGGTAGCTTTGAAGGAGAACTAAAGGCAGAAATAAAAAGTAGACACCTAAAACATGTCAATGGCAGCTTGAACTGTGCTGTCATGTCCCTGCATGGAGGCAGACTTCACAGTGCTTGGTAAGAGGAATCATACTTACCAGTGGGATCCTCTGTGGTTGTTGCCTCATGGGGGGTGCATGCCGCCAACATATATACATGTGGTCATGTGGTCTAGACATGGCTACGTTGTGCACGTGCACCCGTCACTTGGCCTATATAAGGCTCACTCTTACAAGCTTCTGTGCCCGATTATAGAGCTAACATTACTGGTTCTTGAGCTATAGTACTGATTTCTGCTCCCGACATTAGTTTTCTGACCTCTACCTGTTTTCTGGATGTTGTACCTGCCTTTTGTTCCTGTCTGCCGGTTTCCTGCTCTGAACTGCTCTTCTCTTGGTACATATACTTCCTGTCCAATCCACTAGTGGACAGTTACTCTAGGCGCCATTACCTGAGAGCTCCTTGCAGTCAAGCCCACATCCACTTGTGGAGGTCAATGGTGAAAACTCAGGGAGTTTCTTAGACTCCACGCCCAAGGGATAGCTTGCGCCAAGTCCCTGTGGATTTGCACTGCAACCTCCTATTCTGCCCAGCCCCCTTCTGGTGAAACATTACAGAATAATTGGGCCATGGAGCACCCTGAGGCTTCAGTAACTTCAAACCCTGAGGAGATGTTGTTATCCATAGTCAGACATATGGATGCTTATGAAATGCACTAGTCCAGGATGGCTCAAGTTTTGGATTCCATTTCCTACCACCTACAGGCTTGTCCTTCTCCTATGCTTCCTGTTGGTGTCTCAGCTCCTGCTTCTCCATCTGTAAACTGGGATCCTTGTATTCCACAGCCTCCTAGATTCTCTGGAGATCCTAATTACTAAAGAGGTTTTATCAACCAATGCCAGATCAAATCTGAACTCCTTCCTTCACAATTTGCCTCTGAAAGAGCTAAAGTGGGCTTCATTATTTCTATGCTAGCAGATGATGCCCTAGCCTTGGCTTCCCCTTTGTGAGAACGTAAAGACCTGATAGTAAGAGATTCCACAATATTCATCTCTGCTCTACAGCAGGTATGCAATGTTTCTGGCTGAACCTCCAATGCCTCCTCTTGTCTGATGCAGATTAAGCAGGGTCAGTGTTCTGTGGCTATCTATGCTATTGAATTCTGCACTTTGGCCGCAGAGACTGGATGGAACAATGAGTTGTTGGTGGCTGCTTTTTGACAGGGAATCTCTCATTCCCTAAAGGATAATTTGGCTGCCTGCGATCTTCCTACATCTTTGGAGGATTTGATTGCATTAAGCATTAAGGTTGACAACCACCAGAGAGAAAAACAATCTGAGAATAAAAAGAAAATACCTTTAGTACTTCCTACTAACATCTTCAAAGGGAAGCATTCCTCCTCCTGCGTTGCTGAGGAACCTATACAACTAGGTGTTACTCATCTCTCTGATGAGGAACAACTCCATCAATGAACACCCAATCTCTGACTTTATTGTGGAGGAAAGGGGCATTTTGTTTGCAATTGTCCATTGAAGCTGGGAAACTCCAAGGCCTAGGTCAGGGGTCGGCAAAGTTGTTTGAGAAGAGAGCCATTTCACTCCCTCGTCCAGCGGTGACAACTTTCTTGTGAGCCGCTGGAGGAGAGAGGTGTGCACTCTCCTGACCACATGACCACTGACGGCCAATCAGAAGAGCCGTCGTCGGTCATGGACAGGGCTTAGGCGTGGCTTTGGCAGTGCGCTCCAAGCCACAACAAGGTAGCTAAAGAGCTGTAAGTGGCTCGCGAGACGCACTTTCCGACCACTGGCCTAGGTCAATCGGAGGTTGAACACCTAGCCCCACCTGAATCTTTACCTCCTAATTTTTCCCAACATCTTTTGTTGCCAATCTCCATCTCCTCTGCTGAGTCCTCCATCCATTCCTGGGCCTTTGTTGATTCCAGATCTGCCAGAGACTTCATGGATATTTATTTTGCCAAAGCAAATTGTTTCCCTATTATGCTGCTTTCTCCACCTCTGTGAGTATTTGCTTTGTACAAATGACTTGTTTCAGTATCCACACAACCCTTAAAGTTAGTTTTGGGTAATGCCCACACTGAGTCCATTTCCTTTTTTTTATCCAGATTTCATCTACCCCTATTGTTTTGGGGTTACCTTGGCTCAGGTTACATAATCCAGTGACTGATTGGCTACATAACTGGGTAATTGAATTCCAATTTGCTCTTGGAAATGTTTTCCAGAAGCCTTAGTTGTCCCTTTGGCTGAGGTTACTCACTCCTGAATTATTAGCATATTTGCCTTTGGAGTACCATGATTTACACATGCTCTGCAAGAAGGGTGCCAATTGGTTGCCACCACACAGGCCCTATGATTGCGCAATAGGACTCCTTCCTGGTACCCTACAAATTAAAACTTTGTCCTCATTTACGAATTTCAAATTCCTTTCATGTTTCTTCACTTAAACCAGTAGTTCTTAACCAATTTACTACACAGGCACCTGCTTCCATGGATGATTCTGAAGAGTATGAGATTAAAGGTATTCTTAACTCCAAAATTTCCAAAATTTGTGATTTAAGACCTTGCATTATTTTAGGGGTTTCAACAAGATTATGGTAAAAAACACCTATCCCCTACAGTTGATTTCTGAATTATTCGACTACCTAAAAGAAGCCACCATCTTCACCAAACTTGATCTCCTCAGTGCTTTAACCTTATCTGTATTCAACAGAAATATGAGGGGAAGACTGAATTTAATACCCCTGAGGTACATTATCAGTACTTGGTTATGCTCTTTGGTTTGTGAAATACTATGGCGAGGTTAAAGGAGTTCATAAATTATATTTTCAGAGACTTACTTGGTCGTTCTGTGGTGGTTTATTTGGACAATATCCTGATCTTTTATAAGTCTTTGTCTAAACACATGTCCCATGTTACTGTCCTTGCCCATCTTAGAAAGAATTCCTTGTATGTGAAGAAGATGAAAAAATGTCAATTCCATATTTCTAGGGTTCTATTCCTGGGTTACATTATTTCTTCCACAGGACTTGATATAGATCTGGCCAAGGTTTTAGCTATAGAGAAATGGCCCCTTCCAACCTCTCTTAAAACTATCCAACGATTCATAGGTTTTGTCAATTATTATAGGCAATTCATTAAATCCTTCTCCCTGGTGGTGGCTCCCATCATAGCATTAACTAGGAAAGGTGCCAAACCTGAGAGTGATCTCCAGAGACCTTACACTTCTTCTCGGTTATCAAGAAAGCTTTTTCTTTGGCACCCATGCTTCTGCATCCTGACCCCTCTAGGCCTTTCAGGTTAGCTTTGGATGCATCTGACTCCGGGGCTGGCACAATTTTATCCCAGGAAGATCCACTGTCTGGGAAGCTTCACCCTTGTGCTTATCTTTCTCTGCATATTTCCTCTTCCAAGAGGAACTATGATGTCGGTAATTGGACGCGGCTACGTTGCACACATGCACTCCTTTCACTAGCACATTATGAGGGTGTGCATCTGACGCAGTTAGACACAGGTTCCTGTTGAATAATTTATCCTGCTTCATTTAGAAGTTCCCAGTTGATGAGCATAGCTTTTGCTTATGTGTGGATGTGCACATGTACTGTTGTTCACTCTTTGCGATAACCATTTTTTGGAGAAATCCTCACTTATAGGGGAATATGAGTGATTTTACACCTTCCATTTCAGTAATGCTGTTGTTGACCAGTCTGTGAAAATTTTAGAGCTGCATTGACTAAAGTGCGAACAGTTGCATAGAGGTGTGAATTCACACCTATTCTCCACTCTCCCAAGTTCATTTATTGAACAAAGTCAGCAAAGTGGCAAATATGCAACCAATTCAGGCAACTACATGAGTCGTGAACTTATGGAGCTCTTTGCAACATTTTGTGTGTGTGTTCACTGGTACTTCTATTGACTAAGCAGACAAGTGATGCAAAGGTGTGAAGATGCGAATGCGACTAGGTAAACTTCTCTGAATTCACATGTTTAACTTCACCACTTCAGACTGATGAATTGGGGGATTGATGGCAGGGCTCCAGTGTTGTGTAAGGCCACTATTCATTCAAAAGTGACAATAGTGACTGTGACTAAATAACAACATGACCAAGGGACAAGGTGACATAGAAATAGAATATTCACAGAATACAGTTAGTGGGACATGACTGACATCACTGCTCTTCACTTGTCAAATTTACCTCACTGACTTCTCATCCTACTCATTCTACTTCTACCCAACTAATTACACCACACTATGCATGTGACAGCATTCACCCCAGAATTCTCCACTTAGTCAATCCTGAGAAGTGAATTCACGACTATTTTGGAAATGTGACTCAAAATGTAGCAAAGTGTATTTGACAGGTGAATTCCCACTTTAGTCAATAAGGCTCATAATGTCTTTGTATTTGTTTTTAAATGTTGCAGGTTCTTTTTTTCTTTTAAAAATCTGTCTTTGATATGACAGAAGTACAAGGGGGAGGAGGCATATGCTGCCTTTGGTTTCCATATACTGTGATTGCAGTCTATGTATAGATCAATGTTTGTGTATCTGGCAAAGCTTCTTTTAATATTTTGGTGAGGAAAATGGCCAATTGTGATGGATAAATATTCTTTGAAATTCCCCTGACCCTGATATAGTTCTGATATGACCCATCTTCCAGGTCAGCTTGTTTTATCTGGATGTTTGTAACCTCTTTGTGAATGCACATAATGCAATAGACAAAGTCATTGTAAGATTCTGCAGGATTCACCACCATTTTTATGATGTTGTTGGTCCTGTGGAGTTGTGAAAAAGTCTGTAACTTTCACTGGGATTCAGGGGGTAATTCACTATGCTCCGAAGTGAGGTGCGTAGTGATCGCCTCACTTTGGAAAAACTGAAATGCGCATGCTGATGTCCTGCATGCGGACATCAGCATGCGCATTAAAGGGATTCCCCTCCCAGCGAGAGCACTCGAGTCTCTTCGCCGGGAGGGGAATCCCTTTAATGCGCATGCTGATGTCCGTGTGCAGGACATCAGCATGCGCATTTCAGTTTTTCCGAAGTGAGGCGATCACTACGCACCTCACTTCGGAGCATAGTGAATTCCACCCTCAATTTGTATTTCTGCTAAACCATGCCCACTAGAACGGAAGATAATTACATGTTCAGGTGTGGGTCCAAAATGTGTGTTTTTTTTCTGGTCATGCAGCTATCACAAATCATGGCTAGTCAAGACATAATTCTAGCCACACACCCTATGAATGTTTGTGGTCTGTTTCACTCTTTGATGAGGATTTAAGTTACCTGACAATTTCAATCTTTATTAATGTTTAGTTTATAAGTATATTGTTAAAAGATCATACATTGGTACAACTGGCACACTTTCCTGCAGGGGGATTAGTCAGCTCAGCAAACAATGGTAGACTAATCCTCCAGTATCTTGGAAATATGCACTTACCAATGTAACTAATGGCATGCTGGGCATTGATTGATGTAACTGGTCATCTCGCAGTGTAACTTGGGTGTGTTTAAAAGAAAACTATCATTTTATGGGGTCACATTTGTCAGTCATGTAATTTAGGGGGTAATTCAGGATAGTGTGAAGTGAGGTGCGGAGTCCTCGCCTTACTTCGCACTGACTGATATGCGCTCGCTGATCTCCTGCACGTGGACATCAGCGAGCGCATTAAAGGGATTCCAGTCTCTGCGAGACCAAAAGAGTTGCCTCGCCAAGATTGAAATCCCTTTAAAGCGCTTGCTGATGTCCGCGTGCAGGACATCAGCGAGCGCATATCAGTCAGTGCAAAGTGAGGTGAGGACTCCGCACCTCACTTCACACTATCCTGAATTCTCCCCTTAGTGGCTAGGATTTTTTATACTTCATGAATTAATATTAATATATTTAAGGATTGTGGTAAAGTACACTGTATGAAGTTCCAAAATCCTATAATACAGGTTGCCGAGTATACCCATCTTTTATGAATTACTAAAAGGGGAATTCTAAAAGGGGAAAACAACAATTCTTAATTTTATGTGGTAAGAAATCTGCTAAAAGCTTAAAAACTAAAACAAAATTGTACATTGCAGACAACAGGCTCCCTTCTTTTGGTTTTGGTACTAATTCCATCGCAGAAGGTGTTACTTTTTGACAGATAAGAAATTTCTTTTTGCAGATTACATTTGACTATGAAGTCTATTATTTCATCTTCACCCCCCCCCCCCACCTACCCTGAAAAATCTGTTGTTCTGTGCATTGGTTTCTTACATAGCATGTGTAAATACCTGCACTGATTGTATGCCTCACTGATTCACATTTTTATGCACTATATCACAGTCCCCAGCTAATAAAACAATGTGTTATGATTAGTGCTGAGCGATGATATCGAGAAAAGTTGAAATCAGTACGATGATTATTACAATTATCGGGTGTTATTGATGATCCGATGATTTTGCAAAAATCGTACTGATTATCGTGATCACTCAATAATATCGAGCAAAGATAAGCCAGCTATATAAACCATGACCAGCAACAGTGCAGTTATAGTTTAAAACCCAATTATTTCCCTATGGAAGTAATTGAATTTAAGGCCATAACCAAGCCTTGCACTTTTGCTGGTTATGGTTTAGAGGGACATTCAATATGATGTCCCTGAGTTGCAGCGTACAGCTGTATAAACATAATAATTGTACAAAACACCATAATTATCTTTTCTCAGCAGCCTAGCCCCTTCATGTGATTTTGTTCTGATGCAGTGACTGCCTAAGAAGTTTAAGACTGAGGCATGGTCTATTGCTAAGGAATGCTTTTCACTGTAAGTGGGTTTACAGCTGGGGGTTATACCTAATTACTTCCATAGGGAAATAATTGGGTTTAAACTATAACTGCACTGATGCTGGCTATAGTAATAATCGTTATCTGTATCGGCAATAATCGTCATCGGGCTAACGGTTATCCATTCGATGATTTCAAAAATCGATAATCAGTCCTATGATCAGCTCAACACTAGTTATGATCTGTCAGGTCATGAGATATTACCACCAGCAGTTCTATAACATATCACTGCAGCCCAAATGTACTGATTTGCTGCTTCATACTGTTTAGGCTGGCAGGGTTAGGGTACATTACTTCTTTAATCTGAGCAAAATCAAACCTGCTTCAGATCATCAGTGTTAATGTATCTTGGATTAATACAAAAATCTAAGCACTTGTCTTTAGTAAACAGTAAGGTATAACTTTATATTTTTTGAATATCACAAGATTTATACTGTGTTCCTATGTATGAAAAAGACAACAATATGATGTTATAGTGAATTTACATTATAAATTGTATCATAGATTATTTTCTTAGTATAAGTAATGAGTTCCCACACCAAAAAATTGTTTACGTGCAAGGCATCTAAAAATATATATGGCTCCTGCATAAAAATTGATCAACTGTTGCTTTTCTTGGTTACAGGATCTGTGTTATAATATAAACCATTAAGCATTGTTAGTATCTCAACGTCATTAGCACTACCATAGCAACCCATAGTACAAGGCCACACTAAAAGTTGCTCACATTTTCTGATGTAAAAGCAAATGAATGGTTCACTGTTTGCAGGGAAAAGACTAAATCACATTATGAACAGAAGCACTGTGTGCAATGTGACAGAGACTAAAAAGAAAATGGCTCAAATGTGGCAAGCTCCAGATGAAATAAATATTGAAAAATCTATGCTTGCCAGGCTTGTAAAGCACAAATAATATCTTAACTATCTTAACCACAGAGTAGATTAGTCAGCTCTAGCAATGAATTGTAAGTAATCTGCCATTTGTTCACAGTTTAACTTTAAGTCTTTTGAGGGAGACAGAAATCTCAACTTTGAAGAAAAAAAAAAACAGTGTTTGAGCTGGTTAACAGTTAGATAGTCAGTATTCTGTACTTAAGAAATTAATGTGTTTTCCTAGGTTGCAACATACTTCTGCAATCTACTCTCTTAAATGCAGAATGACAAATATCTCAGCATGAAAAACATCTAGAAATAGTGTAGGTCGCACCATGTCTCTTTAACAGTGACCTTACTCTGTTTCCATACTGCTGTGTTCCACTGTTAAGAAAAGGTCAACATCAGTATCTTCACACTCAATATGTTCCATCTGTTACAATGATTCAAAACATACTGACCAAGTTTGAGCTTTGAGAATTAAGTATTTTAGTGACATGTTATCCAAGCTTCTAAAATGAAACCCTTGAGTTTTCAACAGACTTTAAAGAAGAATTACTTTCATAAAGGGCAACACTTACCAGACACTCCACCATATGTAGTCCTACTGCCTCTTCCAACTGCAGGCCAAGGTGTTGCATCTGCTTTGAGTCCCATCAGTCCTGAAACAGTATTGGTTGCAGTAACACCATCTGCACCACCTGTGAAACAGAAGTCAGTTTAACCTTTGTGGCACAGATTTATACAGAATGCATATAAAATTTGTACTATGTAAAAATGCACACACATATTCTCAGAATGTTTGACACATTCCCCAATAACACACATATTTTTGCATTACAGAATTATACTCAAACAATTATAAATGTGGGAAAATGTTTTTGAATTCCTGACTATGGCAGAGTTACAAGTTACAATAGGCATGTGTTTGGGAGCTTACAGTTATTAAAGTGTAAATGTATATGTGTTACAGTATATGATGTTATATTCTATGGTACTATACTCCCTGAGAAAGCCTAAAACCTAGGAGAAAAGCATTGGAGTTTTTTTATATTAGGCTGAACCTTTTTATGGAAAATATGAGTTTAATCTTTTTCTTTCTTTACAACTGAAACTATAAAGCTACTACACTATATTGGCTACATTGCTTGTCTGTGTTCTCTTTGAGGAAATAAGGACTACCAAGTGGTGATATTTATTGAGGAGGGATTAACCCCAAGAAAGGCATTTTGTAAGTGTTATTGATTTGTGGCACTTAATAAATAAAATTATACATACATACATACATACATCCCCCCACACTTTGCTAGATGAGGGGGATTGCAAGTGCTGGAAATGTTCCTCTTAGGAATAACTTTTACACCACAAGCCTTTTTATGATTGGTTAACCAATTAACCAATCAGCAACAGGAAAAGGCTATATAAATCCTGCCTGATACTGCAGCTCCCTTTCAAGTGGGGTCCTCAGCCATATCCTTAACCGCTGCTCAGAGTCAGCATGGACCTTGACAAAGTAGGACCTTCTTCGTCATTTATTTTAGCGGTGGTTGGTGGTGGGCACCGGCTGCGGTTGATTAAGACCACAGATGAAAATCTCCTTGTGGATTATGTTGGATCAAAACTACAGATCAAGCTGAGGAGCAAGGGTATTGCTGACAAAATGGGCCCATCCAGAACTACATAATGGGCAATAAAAGAATACTTCAGGAGCAGTGAGTAGAAAGTGATTATTTGCTCCTTTATTGAATAATTGTATTTTTAATTGCTGGTAATTGTTTTACTATTGTTTGCATTATTTTGTTTTATTGTATTTTATGTTATTGAAATTTATATGTGTTGTTTTTTTTATTTTTATTTTTTCAGGTGATAGAATGGACTCACAACTGACTATTTAGGGGATTTGGGTCCTACTTCAGTCTCCTCATACCTTGAATAGGTAAAGGGTGAGGTTCTTAGATAGGGTCATGGTTAGGTTAGGGCCCTCACCCCCATAGTGGCAATGGAGTCAGTGATTGACCCCATAGAGGTGAGGGACCCCTGCCACCCTAGCTAAAGGGGGATGGGAGTCAGTCCTGACTCCCTTTGGTGAGGGTGATTCTCCACTACCCCACTTGGCCACTGGGGTATGGTGAAGGGGAGAGGGTTCAGTAGACCAGCGGTTGGAGTGGGGGGAAAAGATTCCAGGGACCCCTACTTTAAAAATATAGGACACCCCTACCCCACAGGGACATGGGGTAGTAGGAAGAGGAGCAGATTCTATTGAGCTGCTCCTAGTTTGTTGCATTCCCCCCACCTTGTCAAGCACTGGGGGTGGGTGGGGAGGGACTGGATGTTAGGGTGAAGGAAAGAGGCTCCTAGGGAGCTGCTTCTAGCATTTATGATCAACCCCACCTAGCCTACAACTATATGGGGGATATTAGTGGGGGGAGGTGCGGGGGGGTCCTATGGACCCCCACTAGAAAGGATTCATTTAAATGTAAAAAAATTCCCATAATGCTACTATTAAAGTAACACTATAGAAATCATTGTATTTTATTCAATTTAACCCTTTAGTTGCCAGTTAATGAATAACTACAACTAGGCACTGGAACACACATTAAAGGGATGAAAACAACAAAAACTAGATGTTATCTTTAGCAGACATGCCCACATTTGATTTAGGAACTTACAAAGCATCATGTTACTGTGGACTTTACATCTGCATGTTATAAAAATAAATCTAACAACATGAGTAGAGCTTTGATTAGACAGGACTAAATCATTTAAGCAAAGTTCAGAACAACATTGAAGACTTTGGATCTTGAGTATTGGACTCACAATCTGGTACAGAACTTTAAAAAAAAAACACTTAGTGGAAAAAACAAATAAACAAAGCAACCAGCAACAAACCAGTAAAAAATGTTATTGCCCATTTCAAAAGGCAAGTGACCAGCAATGAAAAATGTAAAAAGTCAGATGATCATACTGGGGGAAGTGTTGGGAATTCATAGAGAAAATTCACAAGGCAGTGCTTAAAGTGAGAATATAATGTTAACGTTTAAATGTATTTTATTCTGCTTGTGTATTATAGTGCACCCTTCTGTAATGTATAAAGACATTAGAAATTTATTAAACTCGGAAAAGCCCATTTCTGCTTTTCTGAGTTTAGTAAGGAGAACACCCAGAAGTTTCTTGTGGTATCACAAGATTTGCTTCGATTGATACTTGCGGTGAGAAACTTTTTCTATTGAATTTATCCATGGAAAGGGTAGTCATGCTGTGTAGCTACCTTTCCATGGATAAATTCAATAGAAAAAGTTTCTCACCGCAAGTATCGATCGAAGCAAATCTCGCAATACTTACTGCGAGAAACTTCAGGGTGTTCTCCAGATTATTAAACTAGGAAAAGCAACAACGAGCTTTTCCGAGTTTAATAAATTTCACCCATATTATAAGTTATATTAGAATACTATGGCCTGTATAAAAGCTCAGGACTGTAGGCCTTATAATTGTATATGGTCACAAATTCATCAGTGACTTTTACTATCTTTCTAATTTATAAAAGGACATGCACTATCATTCATATGTTACTACATAAACATGTACATTTACAAACATATATTGTGAGCCCAAGGTGTGGAGACCATCTTCTTGCCTAGTATGTAAAGAATAATATATATTCTTTATGACTCACTATACATAATATACTTCCCTTGTATCATATTAAACACTTTCCCTCATATATGTGTTGGAATTTTATAGTCAAAAATCTTAATGAAACAATAAGCATATCTATATGATTTTCTTCAAATATATTGTTTAATAGAAGAGGTATATTAAAGTATAATGATAAAATAATATGACTAGGAATGCAATGGGGATAGGATTATAGACATTCTCTTACTTTCAACACTTGTATGTCAACCACTAACTACCTTCCCTCACACTTTCTGAAAGGTGTTTTCTGGCTATAGTCTGGACTTCAAGATAATAAGCAGAAATGTGAGCTGACTTTGGCAGTGCAGAAGTATTATTATGCTTTACCATCCTATTTCCTTTGGTCTTTTAACCTACCTTGTCTGGAATGTAACACTGGAGTATTTTGGATGTGTTCTAAAAAATAATATCTTCTTTGACACTTCCTCCTTCTAACCTAGTTTTTGTCTGCGTGCTCCCTCTCCCTAAAGAAGGGGAATCGGAGTGAATATATTCTGAAAATGACCCTTTTCTAATGGATTCATCTGCATTCTCTCATTATCTGTTGGAATAGAGTTGTGACTAATTAATTACAGTGGTAGCAACAAAGCAGGTGTCCAGCTCTGCCTCTGTCTTTGGTCAATTCCTTACCAAACTATTTGATTTTTCAGTTTCTACAGCTTAATTTCTTTCTATCCTTAGCAGCAAATTATATCTAAAATTCTTCCAACTACATTAATTAAACCAAATTAACATATTTTACAATATAATTTCATACAAAGCTGCATACCAAACTGAATACTCTCTTTGCGTGGTCACACACACTTATTGCAGGAATCTGAATGATTTGCCTTAAAGCTGCCTTATCAACTAAAGAAAAATATTTTAGATTATGTTTACTTTGCTTATTAGGTGAAAATATCAGTCTTACAATACTTCCCACTCATTGCTCCTAGGACGAGGCAATGGGAAATTCAAATAGTAAGTGCTAATACTAAGCAGCCATCAAGTTTTAGATTATTTGATTATTGCTTATTTTATCATTTAAAATCAGGTTGTTACTGTTAGGTTCCCAAAGTGGGGGGTTAGCCTAAGGCCCTCAACCTGGAGCTTCCCTCACAGCAAAATTCATACCTCCTTGCTTAAGTTAAGTACAGATACAAGGAGCCTGGGATTAACCAGCACTAATTACATTTTGGTAAGAGGATTCACATTAAAGTATTTCTTGTGAACTCCTTAGGATGTCTCTAGTGAACATCATAACTAACAATGTCATCCAATTATTCACAATGTGACTACAGATACCTAAGAATGTTTTGCCAATAAATGTACAAGTAAGTGTCTATGATAACTGTTTCTCAAGTGAATAGTCCAATGAAGAGCTAATGATCCTCATAAGATATTACCAAATCTGTTAAAGGCTATGGAAAAGTTGATATCCGGACGTTACTAAACCTTGAGACATTAACAGAGGAATAAAAATATTTAAAGGTAAGATAAAAAAAAAATATTATTTTTCAGTCCATTGCAGATTTTGTGTTACTTTTACCTTCTTGGGCAGCCATTGCAATTTTCACAACATCTGTGACATTTGGGGTCAGCTTGGCAAAGAAAGGGATTTTGACAGATTGTCTAACCCAGCGACAGATGTTTCTTACCAGCTCTGGATCCTGTTCAAAGAGGTCAAAGCAAGTAAATCAATTTTTCCAAATGAAAATACAGGTAAAAAATAATTTCATTCAAATGCAATCAATTTTAAATAAACATCACATGAAAGCTTTATTTATTATAACAAAAACATGTTTAAACTATTTGAAACCTATTATATTTGCAATCAATAGTAAATATTGTATTTTACTATCTTATTGTATAAGATCTTCATTGCTTGAACGGTTTACAAAGGATAAAGACAGTGACATCATCCTCACCATATCCCACTAACTGTATATAAGTGAATAATATATCTGTTTCTATGTCACCTTGTCCTTAGTTCATGTTAAAGGTTATGAAAAGTTTGAATAAAACATTATTTATATTTGATATGTATACATATGGAAAGCCAAATTAAATGTTGAAATGTAAAAATGATTTTGGGATCAGTAGTATTTGCCTCTTTTTTAAACAGTCCTTTATCCCCCTAATGTTCAGTGGACAGGCTCTTATATATATACTACTGTATAGTGCCAATAAACCCCGCCTCCCAAGTGACATCACTCACTATTCAGAGTGCATAGAATACCTTTCCCTTCTCCTTACATAAAGCCTGTTCCTATCCCTGAGCATGTGCAGATCAAACCTGTTTGACCACCTGCAGTCATTTGTGGAACATAGAACTCAGAGAGAGAAAGGAGGGGTGTGGATACAAACAGCAGGGAATTCGTTGAGAGGGAGAAATCAGTTACAGGGGATATGGAGTCCTGCTGAATTAAGAGGTGAGTCAGGAATTTCTTAATCACTATATTTTCTTGACAATAGGTAAGACACGGTTTACATACCCTTTAAGCAAAGAATAAACCAAAGCTTAATCAAAGCAATGCTAAAAGCACAACAAATTCCAGTGGTAGGAGGAGGTGGGGAAGATGAGAAGTAGTAATAAATGTACAAGGTGACATACTGAACAAGATGTACAGTTGCTAAATGTATTGTAAAAAAATGACTAATGAGCAATATGGTTGGCCTAAACTCAGTAGCTACCAACTTTTATTACACTGGATGAAATAAATCTGTTTCTATAAGCAATATACAGTATTATGACCCTGACTAGTAACTTCAACAGGAAAAGTGCATTGGTATTCACTTTACATAAAGTTAGTTTGATACCAGTAATCATCTAGGATAATAGAAATAGAACCCAGGTGGATGACGATGCACTGGTATCTGGAGTTTCCTTAATATAATCTTAGAAGTTATGCAGTTGAGCATGCATGACACTTGTCAAAGAATTAACAAAACAATGTTCCATACAGTGAAGCTAAATCCAATTCAAGAACCTGGCATTTGAGTTCTGCAGCTGTCATAATGTCCCATGTGTGGCCAGCTGGCGCTGGCAGAAATGTTGCTACAGACAAAAGATTAAGGCACAAGGGACATCCAAGATTGGCAGTTACATGAAAGAAACATGATGAAGAAAGCATTTTAATTCATTAGCTTTGTGACCATGCTGCCTTTTGAAAATATTTAATAAGTGTCCACAAGTGTATGAAAGCAATTTACTTTACTTTGTTACTAGGTTCTAATTCTGCACTTCAAATTGAACCTGACAGAAATATTTACATTCTACAGGCAGAGATGTAATTTTAGAGTTATGGATGAAAACTTTTTATAGTAAAGTTAGGGATGTATAATTTAAAATATAGGTATCTGAGCCATCCCCACACAAAAACACACACACACAACTGAATTACGTATTTATTATCACATCCTCATGATGTATCTGAGCAGTGACAGGTGTTTCAATAAATAGGCCCCTCCTACTTTATAACCACACTTTTTATAGCATTTAACTAGACAAAAATGCATTCACATTATGTGAAATGGAATTTTGTGATAAGCTTACTGTAAAGACTGTGACCATAGCAAAGTATAGAACTAAAGTCATAATAAAATAATTGAAGAACCACTTTGAATTCAAACATTTCTGTTTACATCAAACTGCATGCAATTATCTTATGCTGAATTTAAATTTGTGTGTGAGCCTTATTTTAAGTATGCACAAGGCTTCCCAGTCTCTTAAACCAAAGAATTTATAATTGCATAAAAGCACAGAACATACACTGAGAGATTTTTTTTTTGAAAGGCACTTTTGCAATCTGTAATTGGAATATTAGTATGAATGATTAAATCAGTTCTGTAAGTTTCAAAATTTGCTGAGTCTCTGTTTTAAACTCTCAAAAAACATTATTATGATGACTATCAGTGAAATGTTGGTTGAAGTAAGAATGCTATGATGCATTAACTCTCTGCAATCCTCAGTGAAATCCATTTCTTCCAAACACAATTTGTTCTGATCCAGGCCAGATGCATGTTAGGTTATAACCCACCTTCTTACAGTTTTATGTGAGTCATTTATATTTAGAGAATAAAACAACAGGCTCTTATACAAATTAACAGAATGTAACTTTTTTCTTATTTAAAAATATATATATATATA
>WMED01008212.1:0-17078 GCA_019650415.1 Pipa parva | reverse complement strand
GTACTGTACATTCTGTACTAACCAGCGCTCGTACTGTACACTCTGTACTAACCAGCGCTCATACTGTACATTCTGTACTAGCCAGCGCTCAAACTGTACACTGTACTAACCAGCTCTTGTACTGTACATTCTGTACTAACCAGCGCTCGTACTGTACACTCTGTACTAACCAGCGCTCGTACTGTACACTCTGTACTAACCAGCGCTGATACTGTACATTCTGTACTAACCAGCGCTCAAGAAAAATAAAGTGATGGCTTTATTAAAGGGATACTATACACTTTTCACTTAAAGAATATCTAAACTTTTGGCTTAATCCTTTATTAATTTAATAGATCTGATAGACCTAAGAGTACAAAGCATCCATTTTGCTGTTTTAGACACGCCCACTTCCTCTTTGTTACTCATGTACTAAGCACTGTCACACAAATCTTCATAGAGCTCTATGGACCTCTAAGACCTATCAGTTTAATAAGTTATTAAACCAAAGTTTAGTTCTTCCTATAAATGTATACATATATATCCATGAACAGTGAATTTCATTTTGATCCCTGAAAGCTCGAGGTTACAGTTAAAAAAAGTATATGGACAAATATAATTCAATGAGTATCTATTAGAAAGGATCCCACCGTAAACTTGTAACTCCTTCCACTTTTTTCTCTAATGAGAATACTTGTTTGCATCTCAGTGAAAACAAAGCTGCACCGATTCCCATCATCCTCTTTAAAGGGGATGTTCACATTGAGATTCATTTTATTATGTTGAGATATTGTAAGACAATTTTCAGTTGGTCTTTGTGTTTTTATTAATTAGTGGACTTTCAATTGTACTTCATCTTTATGGTTCCTATGGGCATCCAGAACATAAGTTTATGTGAGATTTAAGTTATGATTTGTAATTCTTTTTCACTGCTTATTTCTTAGGCCCTGTACTCTCTCCTTCAGCCTGTACTCAAACTGACTGTCTGATGCTAATAAAAATTAATTTGTCTTTACCCCACCCTAGAGACCACAGGACCATTTTAAATGTTAAAGTCACTGAGCAAAAGAGTTAAATAACCCCAAAACCACAATACATTTCAAATGAACTCAAAATTATTTTAGGCTGGGGTTACACTAGCTGTTTTTCAGCTGAGCTTTTTAAATTAGGCTCCTTATTGTCTATTGTGCACAATTTAATAGCCTGTGTGGATTATCCCAGAGGAAACCATGGAGACTATTTTTCCAGCTCAGTTGAAAAACAGCTAATGTGACCCTGGCCTTGGAAAATTAATGTCTACAAAGCATTCACGGCGAACTCCCTTTAATTGCCAAATATAATAACATAATGATTCTGTTTTCGCTAGGATTTGCAGCCTTGTTTCTGCCTCTATAAGGAAATCATGAAAATCAACTTGTTTATGGAAAAATGTATGCAAAGTGGCTTTTTACCATATTGTGTTCATTTATGCTGAAGTATTGTTCACTTTGCATCCATTTTTGCAGGAGTTATATCTATTTCTTCATCAGTGTTGGAGTACAAATGCAACTTTTCAACACATTTTTTGTAAGACCTGTTTTAGGTTGTGAAATGAATGCTAGAACCCATGCATTGGAAGCAGTTAGACATTTATGCAAGGGGCATACCTAAATTACCACAGACCCTTCTGCAGGTTTAGAACTTAGGCCCCTCCCCTTACAGAGCCACACCCACCACACCCCTCCCCTGATCAAATAAAGGGAAACTAATGAGTCTGGGTGCAGCAGATGTTGCAAGGCTGTCTGTAGGGACAAAAGACACACAACCCCATATTGTTACCCCCATGTTTAGCAATTTATTATTTTTATTATTATTTATTCGTTCTTATATAGCGCTACTATTTTACGCAGCGCTGTACAGAGATTCATCTTTCAATTCAGTCCCTGCCCCATGGAGCTTACAATCTAGTTTCCCTATTTAGTCACACACACAGATGAATGTTTTTGGATTGTGGGAGGAAACCGGAGTGCCCAGAGGAAACCCACGCAAGTGCGGGGAGAACATACAAACTCCATGCAGATGAAGTCCAGGGTGGAATTGAACCTAGGACCTCAGCGCTGCAAGGCAGTAGTGATAAATATTTGCATTTTATCATAAAAACAACCTATCCCCCAAAATAAGGATCTTACGTAATTTGCTGCAAACGATGAAAGAAAAATCAGAAAGTCACATTGTGAAATGTTATTTACCCAGATGTGTTACACACAATTTGAAAGGGTATACGGATTCTTCCTTTTGCTTGTGTTTTCCTAGTGCTCAAAAAGCTGCAACAACGGCATACGGAAACGGCAAGTGATATGCGCAGACAGTGATGGTAACTTTTATGAACCAGAGATATGCGAAGCTCGTGAACCACAGTACCCCTCTGTAATTGAAAGCTGCAACTTGCAGCCCTGCAATCTGCAACAGCGTAAGGTTTAAACTGAATGGATTCATATTCTTTGCTGCTCCTGTTACTCATTTTTATTTTTTTATTTTTATTTATTATTCGTAATATTCACTTTGCTGCAGTAGTCAAAGGGGGTTGGTTCACCTTGGAATTAATTATAGTATGATTTAATTAATAGCATTCTAAGACAATTAAGGCTTTGGTTTTGAGACCTTTTTTTAAAGGGCAGCTAAAGTCTAAGGGGGGGCAAACTGTTATGTATAGTGTGCTATATCAGATATCCAGGCTTTAGTGGGCTTGAATGAAGAGATTTACATCGGGGTAGGTTGGAGCAGTGACAGTGTTTGCAGGAGTAAAACTGCTGTACATAGTTTATTCAGTTGACTCTGGAGTATGTTGTTTGCTGCAGGCTGCCCTCAAACTAATGTTTTAGCAAAGTAGGAAAATCACTTCTAAATTTATCTAAATTTAGTCTACTTTGGAAGTGTATATAATTGTATAGTGTGGGGTTGACTAGTTTCCCATAGTAATTTCTTATTATTATCAGGGTTTGTCCAGGAGGTAGGGAATGCAAGTCTTTTCATTGACCCCCAGGGCTATCTTCTTTGTTCTAAAGACTGCATGTGTCTTGTCTCTATCATAAAGTGAGAGAGGTTTGCTTTGCTGATGGAGAACGAGTAGGCAAAACCTTCTCTGTGCCCGCACTGAACAGTACAGTAAATATTAACATTTTTTGAGGAATGGAAATTGGAGTAGTTTTAATTTCTTGCAATGGAAATACAAGTCAGGCTTTCCCAAGGGAATTTGTGGTCACTAAAGAAACTCCTTAAAAAAAGTCCCTCACCTCTTCTGTCACTTCATTTGATGCTGTTCTATTCTCTAGACCAGGGGTGGGCAATTATTATTGCCATCGGGCCGCGTGAATGCCGGGATAGCTTCAGAGGGCCGGAAGCGTGTCTAGTGTGCGGTTGGCCATGCCCCCTATTGTTGTGTCTCGCGGACGGGCGCACAATCGGCCCTGTAATGGCAGCGCCCAGAACCCCCCTCCCACACTCTGCTTCCCCCACAACCACACTCACCCACACTCTGCTTCCCCCCCACACACCCCTCCCACACTCTGCTGCCCCCACACCCCCCCTCCCAGACTGTGCTGCCCCCTCCTTCCTAGTCACTACCTTGTGAAGGAGGGGGGGCGCTACGTTAATACTTACCCCCCCTTCTCCTTCTCCTCCCTCCTTAGCCGTCTCCCTACCTGCAGCTCCTTGGGCTGGTAGTCTCTGCTGTAGCGCTTAGCACTACAGCGTCTCTCCTCCCTCCTTCTCCTGTAACTTTCTGTCAGCGGCAGGAAGTTGCCAACTTCCTGCCGCTGACAGGAAGTTACAGGAGAAGGGAGGAGGGACGCTAGCACTAAAGCAGACAGCCGGCTCAAGGAATAAGCAGGTAGGGAGAGGGGCGATCCTGGGCGGGCCGGTCAGAGACAGGAGGCGGGCTGGATGCGGCCCGCGGGCCGCCCCTTGCCCAGGTCTGCTCTAGACTCTGGTTTAGCTGACATGTTTATTAAAATGCAAATTTGCCTGAAAGTGAACTTGCTATAGTTTGCAACAATTCATTCATACTGTAGTAAAGACAATTCTGCCTATTCACTAAACTGCATATTCACACTGCAATGTGGCAAATAGTCTCACAGAGTTTTCTGTGCTTAGTCAAGTGAATAGGAACAGTGGTATATTGTAGTGAATTTGACGTAAATACTCATATTATCGCAAACTGACGCCACCTTTAACATAGGCAACATAAAAGCAATATTCATGCATTAAAGTAATAAGGTACATGGTCACCGTTTTGTTACAGCAAATTAATGACAGTATGCCTTGCACAAATGTACACATTGACATATAATGAATACCCAGTGTTTTCCATATTTGGGTGGAATAAACATGAACAGGTACTTAAAAATATGGCCTGTGTCAGCTGTTGAATTGAGCTTGAATTTGCCACATTGCAGAAAATAATTTTTGGTGAATAAGTGAATTTGGAGAAGTGGAAAATTATCACAAGTTCACGCATCTATATGACAGTTTGCAATTTGATGAATAACCTCCTTAGTCGTGAATCTCTAAGTTAAACCCAAGGGTAGACTGGGTTAATATTTAATGTGTGTTTACAGAGGTTCCAAGCATGCAAGACACTACGGGTTATGATCATTCAAACCAATATTCCTTGACGCGGTATAATCAGAGGAACCGCTCAGTAAGTAAGTAACTTCATTTTTTTACCTTCCAATTTCTGATTGTATTCAATTTTCCAGATATTGTAATTTTACATTACTATTTGTGTATTTTTTTTGTAAAGTAATTCAAGCATGAAAATGCTGGAGGCAATTTAGACCAGACACAGTATATAACTGAAATATTGAACAGACTGCAGATTTTGCATGTTATATAATATGGCAGTCAGTCTTAATCTCTAACTTATTCATAACACACTGCTCTCAAATAGATATTTTGTTTATTGTTTGTGAAAATGTTTGTAATGATATCAGATAACAAGCTTCAAATGTTTTTTACTATAAAATTAATAAAACGGTAAGATCCTTATTCAGTAAGCTGAATCAAATATAACTGACCAGTAACACTAATAATTGTCAAATTGCCACTTAAATTAGCATGGCAGTAATTCACTATTATTATCAATGCTCTATTTAATGTCAACGTCTAGATTTTTATAGCTGTGTGTTTTATAGCTGTTAGCAACTGCAGACGTTTCGGAAACTGCTGTTTTCGATGTGCTGTGTTATAGATCTCATAGCTACTCCCTTCCCCCTTGTACAAATACAGGTGTATAGGCAAGCCGCCAAAGAAGCTACTTGCAAAGCAGTCCTTTGAAATGAAGTGGCCCATGTGGTTGACTGTATCACCAGGCCCTAGAGATGGCCTGAATGTGCAGCGTAAAGTGACCCACAAATGTATACATTTTTGTGTGCATGGCAAGAATTCATCCTTGCTAATCAAAGTAGTGAATTTAGGAGAAGCGACTTGCTCTGCAGGAATCATGTGGAGTTTTATATTTTACATTGATGACATTAGATGGATCGTCTAGGATCATTTATACTGATACAAATGTAAAACAGAAGAACAATGATAATATCTTGTAGCTGTTGTAGGAACGATTCTTTCTGTAGTTTATTCCCTTTGAGTAATAGTTGTGTGTCATATCTACAGTATATATACTGTTTGTGTGTATATATCATAGTATAGTATAATATGTATATGGTGTGTAAAACTGTATTGCACCCTTGTAGCATCAGACCGTAGACCTTCTCCTAACAGAAACAGGAATGAAGACAACTACCTTACTATACGCTCTAATGATTGCCAACACAGTACATATGGGTGCTGCTCTGATGGATACACACCTTCTTCTGGTCCTGAGGGACAAGGTTGCCCTTTAACATCCTGTTTGCAGAACAGGTAGGCAAGTGTGTTTTTTTTTTAAAACTTTTAGAACTTTCCACTGTTTGCTTTCTAGATCTCTTGTTTACTCATTTGATCGCTGGTTGTAAAGACAGAATAAAGTTCAATATGCTAGTCCATGTTGTAGGGCATCAGAAGGAACTACAATCTCTTGTCAAACTGTTTCTTATGTAAATAGTGCAGAGTTTGATACTCATTTGCAAATGATTTGTTCTCATTTTAGGTTTGGTTGTTGCCCAGATGGTGTAACAGCAGCTCGAGGATATAACAATGAAGGATGCCCAGATGACTATGGGGCTGCAAACTTTGGCAGGAATCAGAGAGCTGACTCATCTCCTGGAGTATGTATTCTTAAAGGGATCATTCCCAAATCTTCCAATTCTTAAAAAGAGAACTGAAGTGATAAATAGGAAAAAAATATATAGACAAGGATTATGTATGTGTGTGTATATATATATATATATATATATATATATATATATATATATATATATATATATATATATTAGCGCATTCATTTTTAAAGTTTGCTTAACACTAAAGGCCGAGTAGTTTCATAAAGAGTATGCTTTATGCTATTCACCACTTCCCCATGTTTGCTTATTGAGCAAACTCTGCAATGTGGCAAATGTGACCAATTGAGGCAACTACAATATTTGCGATCATACAGAGCACTTCACATCACTTTTTTGCACAGGTACTTTTACTATTAACTCTGCCGTGGAGTGTTTCTAAAGAGCGAATACGACTAAGGTATAATGCTCTGAATTCAGCCATTTGACATCAGAGTGGCAAATTGGGCTGAGGTTAGGGCTCCGCATTCTACTTCTATATCTGACTGACTACGCCACACAACACATCCAACAGCGGTCACCGCTGTCCCTTTGTTTGACAAGTCTGTTCATCACTTAGTCAATAACGAGAAGTGAATTTGTGACTATTTTGGAGATGCGACTCTAATTGTAGCAAAGTGAATCTTTTAGTCAATCAGACCCATAGTCTTCAAGAAGATCTGGCAGGGACAAATATAGTGACCTAATTCAAACATAAAGCATAGGGTAAAGACGACCTACTACATTCTCTTTTACTACTACATACTATGCACAGTACTGATACTCTGTACAGTGTAAGTGTGAGATACTACTTTTAGTATTTGTATACAGCAAGTATGATTATTTGTATAGATACCATCTGAAGAATGCCGGTCCTCCCAGTACGGATGTTGCTTTGATAATGCAAACAAAGCAAGCGGTCCTGTGGGTGAAGGTTGCAGAAATAAACCAAGTCTTCGTAAGTCCATCATTATTTCTATTACTTTTTGTGAAATACTAGATCACATTACACTATTTGTTTTTTTTCTTGCAAACTTGTCTCCTTGTCTCATATCTTTTAGATTGCTTAATCCTCCTTAATTGTTTTCTCTTTGCTGTGTTTACAACACTTCATCAGATCTTTAGAGAAAAAGAAAATTAAATGTGAAGATATTAGATGTCCACCATGCCTATTTCTGTTTAAACAATTTCCATTTTGTTAAAAGGAACTAACCCCAGAAACCCCCCAGATTCATTAATTTTATTGCTTTGTGTCTGCTCTTATCTTTACTGCTAGCAGCCATGCTATTAAACAGACCTCACCCAGTCCCATTGTTTCCATGGTGCTTTACATAATACATATACAGGAAGTGACCTAAGGGATAGATCATAAACCTGAAACCTCAACTGTTCCTGGTTCCTTTTTTATTTATATTTTTTTTACAGCATATCCTACAATGTGTTTGCTACCGAGTGCTACTGGACCGTGCAGTGAGTGGACAACTCGCTGGTTCTTTGTGCCAGAGGTTGGAAAATGTAATCGTTTTTGGTTTGGCAGTTGCCATGGGAACAAAAATAACTTTGCTTCAGAGGAAGAGTGTATAAATTCTTGCAGGCGAAACTCAGGCCATACCTCAGATCATGTGCAGTATAAATACCAAAGGGAAGCCATGAAGTGGGATCACATGGCACATGTTCATCGGGGGGCTCAAGAAGAGGGGATTTCTGCGGATAAGGAAACAGTTCATAATTCAGGGAGAGTTAAAACACTTGATCAAGATGTTGAAGGTCGAGGCCTTGCTGGGCATAGCCAAGAACATGGTAGAACAGTTGGAGATGTTACAGAAAGACATGGAACACCAACAAACGAGCAACAGTCTTCACATTCTTCAGTTTACAGGTACAAGGTTGCTACAAGTCCTTTGTTTAAAGGCTAAACAAAATGCCACCTTTTATATGGCCCTTGCTTAGAGGAGGAAGGGTATGTGGGGGTGGGGTCGTTCCTCAGCAAGTTAACTAATAGTGTAATTCTTGGTTATAGGAATGTAAGAGCAGATAGCAATACCAAGTGGTAAAATGAATAGCTCTTCGTTACAACAGAATAACACAGGTTTTTTACCCGGTCTGCACAACGTGTATTATAATATAGGGATTCTGAACATGCTATTTTTTGTACAAAGATGGAATGTTAGTGAGAACTAAAAGCTTTTTCTACAGCATTGATATAGAGTTTTAATAAGCATTCAAAGTGTTAGGGGAGTTATTGGCTAAAGTCCAACTTGTTGTGTAAAGGTGTGAATTCACTTTTCTGAAGCAACATATCGTTTTGAGCCAGACCCCATGATTCAGCAGATCTATTAGAGGGTCAGTCCATTAACCATTAGTGTCCATTTGAGTGTCCATATCATATAGAATTAATGTCATATTAATTTCCATATCACCAGCTAAAGATCCTCCGCATTTTACATAATACTTTGCAAAGGGAAAACTTGTAGTTTCACCATAGTTTTTAAATGAATGCGGGAATTAAACGGACTTTTATTGGGGTTACAAATACAAGAAGACGAAGAGAAATGTAATATCGGTTAGCTTTTTATATTACCAGTAAAAAAAATGTTATTATAACCATTATACTTATTATATTCTGTTAGAAAGGATTTCACTTTGCACATTAGTCCAGCTCCTTTTTACTCTGAGGGGTTCATTTGCTTAAGTCTGATAGGGGCCTGTTTAGTCAGCAGCAGCACACCATTCTACTTAGAACAGCTGCTAGAAAGAAAAGTTTGTGGATTTGTATTTATATAGCGCCAACATTGCTTTACAGATATTAGCCATTCACTTCACCCCCCGCCCAGTGGAATTTACAATCAAATTTCCCTACACGGACAATTTAGTCAGGCTTAAATTAATCTAATATGAATTGAGTTGTGGGAGGAAACTGGAGTATCTGGAGGAAACCCACGCATGTACATAATAAAGTAATAACCAAACTCCATGCAGAGAATGTCTATAGTTAGAAAATAACCCAGGACCCAGCACTGCAACTCACTAACCACAAAGCAACTGCACTGACATCATGCCTTATTAAAGTGCACCTGTCACCTCAAAAGTCTCATTCTAATTTAGGTTCTACTAATTAAATGTTTTTGTAAATATATATGTGTTAATAAAATGTACCTTTATACCGCATTTCTCTCTGTCATCTTCCTTGTCAGCCTGCCTTTTCTTTCTTGAACGTTGGGTGGGCGGGGACTAAATAATGATTGACATTATAGCTCCTCCAGTCAGATCCCTTAAATCAGGATCTAGCAGGGATCTGATTGGAGGAGCTATGGCAATAATTATTTAGCCCCACCCAACCCGACTTGGGAAAGAAAAGTCAGGCTGACAGGGAAGATGACAGAGAGAAACACTGTATAAAGGTACATTTTTTAAAATACATACATATTTACAAAAATGTTTATTTCATTAGTAGAACCTAAATTAGTATTAGTTTTGAGGTGGCACTTCAAAGAGATTTTCAGAAATGTTGGCAACACTTAGTTTATTCAGATACAAACCTGGATAATTCAGTGTGAATATGTCTAGTATACATGTTAATTTAGAATGAAACAATGCTTTTCTAAGGACAAATAAAATGTATTCATTTTTTTTAGCATTATTTTAGACAAGGTAGAATCGTCCTCTATGGAGACCTTTGTTGGTCAGACAACTCGATTGCAGTGTCGAGTTAGTGATTACCCCTTTCCAAATATTGAGTGGCAGAAAGATGGGCAAGCTGTGTATTCTTCCAGGTGAGCATATTCATACTTTCTAGGTCAAGTCTTCATTACAGAATAATGAAAATTTTAATTTCAGCTATTGTTGTTGACTGTTGCACCTGTATGAGGCAAACTTTGCTACTGTGGGAATCTTAGCACAGCTTGAAATACAATGGTACAAACACAGATCAGTACTAGCAGGATACTAATTATTTTTATAGCCATTGCCATGCCAAATGATACTATGTACATATCATTAACTGCTTTTTGGCAACTCTTTATCTTCACTGCTCTCTATATGGGTATGTTTTAGCAAATAGCAAGACCCCATTATATTGTTTGTATTGGGCCTTTGGAAAGCAGATAATACTTTTATAGCCAAACAGTAATTACAGAAATACTTAAGGTAATGTACACATAAAACCATATACAGGTGTATCTCAGTAAATTAGAATATCAACCAAAAGTTGTTTTTTTTTCCAGTAATTCAATTAAAAAAAGTGAAACTCTTATATTATATAGAGTCATTACAAACCGAGTGAACTTTTTCAAGTGTTTGTTAATCTTGATGATTACAGCCAAGGAAAACCCAAAAGTCCTTATCTCAGAAAATTAGAACATTATATAAGACCAACTGTAAAACATTTTTGGAACACAGAAATGTTGGCCAATTGAAACGTATGTACAATAAATGCAGTCGATACTTGGTTGGGGCTCCTATTGCATGAATGACTGCATTAATGCGCCATGGCATGGAGGTGATCAGCCAGTGACACTGCAGAGGTGTTATGGAAGCCCAGGTTGCTTTGATGGCAGGCTTCAGCTCGTCTGCATTGTTGCATCTGGTGTCTCTCATCTTCCTCTTGACAATACCTAATAGATACTCTATGGCAGTGGTCTCGAACTCAATTTACCCGGGGGCCGCTGGAGGTAGAGTTTGGGTGAGGCTGGGCTGCATCAGGTTTTCCACAAGAAAACAACAGATTAAAAGCAATGCATGGCCCTGTGGGGCAATCAGCGGCTTTGTGGGGGTAATATGCAGCTTTGCTTGGTGATTTGCATCTGTTGGGAAAATTAGCACCTTTGTGGGGCAATGTGCGGCTCTGCGGGGCAATGTGCGGCTTTATGGGCTACTAGGGCATCTGCAATTTTTTTTATTATTATAATTTGGGGTAAATTTTATGGCTGGGGGGGGCAAGCTGGTGACACTGAGGGGGTATTGAGGGGTCACTCGGGTGTGTGGGAGTATTGTGGGTGTGTGTGGGGACATTGGGGTTTATTTTAATCATTAGCATTGGTGGCCGTGGGGGGGGGGGAAGTCAGGGGGGTTGGTGTTGGTGGGGGGACCCTTACTTACCCCCCGGCAGAATTCGGCAGCGCGTGCTGTTGCTGCCGCTGCCGGCAGCATATTAGAGGAGAAGGAAACCGGAAGTGCTGATTAGGATACTTCACTTTAAGTGCCAGGTTGTGGTTGACACAAGAGAAGTCGGAAGACGCAAGATGGAAGTCCTTGCCTAGTAGAGCTTACAGTCTATATGGGAGGAGCCATTGCCACAAAGGTGCTAAAATGATTCCTAGTTATCATTTCCGTGGTCATTCTGCAGTTTGGCAGACTTAATATGAACCCGTTACTGTTTATTTATGAAATGAAGTCTCAGAAAGCAAAGTCACATATTCATGATATTTTTATAGAACGCCTGTTAGAACAACTAACCCAGTGAGTGCTATTTCCTAAACACAGCAAAATCACTTACCATCCAGATGGTTCCCTGGTTATCAGTAATGTGCGGCTGGAAGATGCCGGCGTGTACAAATGTATGGTGTCCAATGGCAAGCGGAGAGAAAGTCATCGGGTGCATCTGCAAGTAAAAGGTGAACTCCCTGCATTACATCACTTCATATTAAAAAGAGAAACATTGCCATGTTAGGTTTAAGAAGCAGAATAACTATGCCAGCAAGGAAAGTAACTTTCACTAATGCTAATCCTTTCATAAACGACATGCTTTGTTTTAAAAAAGAACTAAACTGCTCCAGATACTGCATTGGAAATGAAAGTTCAGCCCCATGCAGACTGGGATGCCAGTGTCACATCTGTAGGCCAGGAATTACCTGCTTACAAAAAAGACAAACAAAGCTGGTGAAGTTGTGCTTTGGCCACCAGGATTGCAGCTGCCATTTTAAAGGATATGGGACACTGAAAATTCTGGAATTGTGCCTGTGGCTCAGGATGTGGGAGGTGCTATAGCAGTGACCTGTTGTCCTTTTTATGCTTTCCCTCCCTTCACTTTCAAGCCGGCCTACTGAAAAATGTTTCATCTAAATAACATTGGTTTATTAATGAAAGCAATTGTGTTGAGGTTGTTTATTGAAGATGAGGTTTTCTAGAGCATTAATGTTCCTTTAAGACACAAACAAAACATTCTATTGTATTGAGCATATTGCTGAGTGAGTAAATGGACATTGGCCATTCACATTTCCCTACATAGACGCTCAAGCCAACAAATTAAGGGTGATTTGTTCATATACCAGGTAGATTCCAAGTACAATATTAGTTTGTGGAAAGAAGAAAATGCATGCTTTATACTGGGGACAGTCTCATTTGTATTAAGCTCTGACCCTAGTGCTAATTTGAGGATGTGGATTACTAAGTCAGATTCTTATATACCACTAATTTAAAGCATTAAGTGTTTCATTATTATTGGCCTACAGAGCAGTAATTCTATTTAAATCACTAATGGGAGAAATGACTGTCCATGGACCTGCATGTGACTGTATGTAGGGGACAATGCGCAACTGTGTGTGGCACGGTGTCATTGGGGAGGAGTGTTTGCTTTTGTGTATGTGTAAATGTATTTGTGTGACTGTGTGTAGGGCAACGGGGGACACAATGTGGAAGACAGTAGGGGTGTGGCAGTGTAAATGTGTGTAATTGTATTCACATTCACACAATCCCATTGCCTATAGTGCAACTGTGAATACAAATGCCATAGGATGCCTTTGTATGTGAGAAAATGATGCTACTGAGTATGTCTGTGTGGATTTCTCTATTACACAGCTTGGCACCTATAGTACCTTTCCCTGTGGAAAATGTTTCAAGGACACTCATGCTTGACATTGATATTGGCCCTTTCACTCTCTTATTTCGGGATGAAGACCAGTACAATTTGATGATTAACAAATAATGAATTCATGATTTCCCCAAAGTCACAATACCAGATAGAGACAAGAAGGTCTATGCTCTTGTAAACACTCAAGCTGTAGACCAACGGTTCTCAACCTAGTTGAGACCATGACCCCCTGTGATGACATCACACACTGACATTCGGGCCACCACGCTGGAACCTCTATATAAAGGGACTTGCACTCACTACCGGATTCACAGCGTGTTCACAACCCCTGTGAGAGCATCGTTGGACCCCCAAAGGGGTCACGACCCACAAGTTGAGAACCGCTGTTGTAGACTAACAAATGTGTATGCCAGTGTTAAAATCTGTCACTTTCCCTGTCTACTTGTCATTGTTCTATCAGTGCTTTTTGCGATTTATAAGATATATTAAATTCCATCCTTTTCAATTCACAGCCAGACTCTTACAATTATTGAGAATTCAATGGTTAAAGTGAATTCTCATCACTTGGGTTGGCTACACCCCGATTCCCTACTCCTTACTTACTAAACAGTGGATTCCCATAGCAAATCCGCAACCCCATCAGAATTCCCATAGTAAAGTTGTGACCACATCAGTAGCAGTCTATTGTGTAGTGTGCGACTGTCATTAGCTGGCAAATTCGCCACATCACAGAGATTGCTGAATACCCAAATATGGGGAAGTAGTGAATTCACACCTATGAGACAATTCTGACTTTAGTCAATAACACCTTTAATGAAGCCCATTCTCTGCAATTTAATTTCAGTCAAATAAATTGACTGAAAAGCTTGGGAATTCTGAGAAACCAATCAATAATTTGCCATTGTGTCTCATAGAGCTGCTGCCCACCTGTTTCATTCTGATTAATTTATTAGAATTCTTAAACCTGTGCATTAAGTCACTTCCTGTAGGGACTTCCTAGGTGACCTATTATTTTTGTAGGATACCTTGAAAATCAAGTTATTTTTGTGGGATTCAAGTAACAAATTAACATCTAATTTGGCTGTGTGTAAGAAACTCATTTCTAGCAATACGTTAAGTGTGACTGTTCCCCAACAGAGTTTGAGGGCCAGGAACGCAATAGAGCTGAACAAGTGAACATTGAGGGTACAAGGAGGAAGGAATCTTCTGCTTCTCAGAAAATAAAAGATGCCAGAAGCCAAATCGTCCAATCAGAGAGAAAGTAAGTTTAGTTTATATACAGTATTATAAATATATTATATATATATATATATATATATATATATATATATATATATATAAAATACCATTTGCGAAGTGAGCCGAACGCTTCGGAGCTCACTTCACTGAATGCTGAATTCCCCCCTTTGTCATTTGAGAGAAGGCCATTGTGCCTGATGCCTGTCACAGTAAGTATGTATGGTGGTTAGCTATCTACTAAAAAGCACTGCTCCTTTTTTCAATTGAATACTACTGGTACTGTAACTTTACCTTTAAACTCACCAGAATCATATTAGAGAGCTGTAATATAGAACGATGAATTGCTATTGTCTGTCTTATTTCATCAAGTATGTTTAACCTGTCAAATAAAACAAAATAATACTGATAATTAGTAATGTTTATATACCCTCCATTTTAAGGGAATACCTTAATGACCCTGTGAATATGGAAGCGAGCCTTGGACACCGGGCAAAACTTTCTTGTCTCCTGGAGCGCTTACAGCGGCCTACAGGAATTGAGTGGCAGAAGGATGGAAGGTCATTTACTTCTCCAAGGTACATTGTAGTTTAAGCACCACAGTGAGATTCAAACTTGAACTAAAACAGAGAACTGGACACTGATCACGTCTTCTAACAGGCACAGACAGCAAGCTGACGGCTCCCTTATAATAAGTCGGGTGAGTTCAGATGATGCCGGCATCTACACCTGCATTGCTGCAAATGGTAGAATTGGGAGTCGGATCCAGCTGAGTATCAGAGGTTAGTTGCTAAGCACAGTGATCTAGGAAACTGATTTAAACAAAGTTACAGTGCTCATTGCCATGTTAAGCCAATGTGGCTGATGCTAGGCAGCAATAAATTGACCAATATGTTCAAACAGTTCATGCATCCATCTAGCACCTGTTTGTCTATTTGGAGTCATTGTCTACTTGCAACAAAACTCCTACTGTAGCCTTAGGCTCGGTTCACACTAGCGTATTATGTGCAGCGCATAATACGATAGCGTGAAAAAAAAAAACACTCCGGTGTATTTTTCTATTGTACTTACCAGCGACAGTGTGAACACTTGGCGTTCATGGCTTTTCCTATCTGGCTGCATTTTGTGCGTAAGAACAAACGAACAAAGACTCCAGCACTCCGAAATAAATAAAATCATCCAAAATTTATTGTAATAAAGTTAAAATCCAAGCGTCATGGTGATAAGATAAAAGATAAGAGGGTGCTCTGCTAAAAGCATTAAGCTAAGGCTGGGTTCACTCGAGTGTATGATGTGCAGTGCATCATACACTCGTGTAAAGGAAAAAAAAGAAAAATGCGCTCCGGTGTATTTATCTTTTGTACGTACCAGCGACAGTTTGAGCGCTCCCTTGGCGTTCACATAACTTCCTGTATGTCGCATTTTGGGTGCAGTGTATATACTCTGGCCAAAATACAACACACAGCATTCCGGACACAGTGTATGCGTGCCATGCGCTTGTGTGTCCAGAACTAGGTAAGTATCGTCTGCTTCTATGAAGCCGTATTTTTTACGAGTGTATGATGCGCTGCGCATCATATGCTCGTGTGAACCCAGCCTAAGGCTACATAAATTGTAACAATCTCCCTACTTCTTTTCTGACCCAGTGCCTGACTCCAAGCTTAACTATGAGGAGGTAGAGCTAAAGGACAGCAGACATTATTGTTCCTCCAATCAGATCTGTGATAGATAATGATTGAAGGGATCTGATTAGAATGCCTTTAGCACTCAGCTAAGACTACTCCGTTTCTCATAAATATGTTTATACAGTAAGGGGACCTAACAGACCCGCTTTAATGAAGATTTAGATTTGCTGTATGCCAGTGTACATTTTTTTTTTTTGCTTTATTGAATTGTTAAGGCTGCTGTGTATAAAGCTAAACTGACCTTTTGTGTTTAAAACACTTTATTGTTCGACTGCAATAAGCAAATGTTGCTTTATTGAAAAATATTCAAAGGCTGAGATGATCACAAATCTTTTCTGTTGTAGGAGAGCTGAAAATCACTGATCCGCCAACTAGTGCTGCTGTCTCAGAGGGCGAAACTGCAGAACTGCGCTGTGTTGTTAGCGGACAGAATGCAAACATTCGGTGGTCGAGGTAAGAACACTGTGTCCCCATTGAAGAGATCAGTGATGTCTATGGAAAAGGAGCTCTATTGAAAGTAAAGTGGAGCGGTATTAAAGCATCGATATTTATAGATATCGAGAAAATGTATTCAATACTACATACATTCAGGTAAATTGAAAATGCAGGGGGGAAAAAGGCGATAACGCAGCAAAATTGATCGAATTGGGGTGAATAGGTCAAAGTGACCTTTATAAATTTGGAGACTTAAGCAGACCTGTGTTTGGCCTGAAATGGTAAAATGCTTAGTGACAAAGCAAGAAGCAGTGCTTCAGGTTATTCAATGGATTCCTCCCGCAGAGTTTTCATTTTTTCCACACTGTGTTTAGTAAAAAACATTGTTTGGTATTGCCCTAAATTGTGATGCAGAATGCTAATCAGCACATTAAGGGGGGAATTCACCATAGTGCAAAGTGAGCCCCGGATCCTTCGGCTCACTTCGCACATACTGTTATGCGCTCGCGGACATCAGCGAATGCTTTAAAGGGATTCCAGTCTCGCCGAGACTGGAATCCCTTTAAAGCAGAGGTCCCCAACCACTGGTCCGTTGGTGGTTTGCAGCCGGTCCACGGCAGCGGCGCTCACGTCCGACTTCCAGGTCTCCGGCAAGGCAGAGGAAAGCTCGGGGTATTCTCTGAGAGAGAGTGTGTGTGTCTG
>WMED01008211.1:3632-17079 GCA_019650415.1 Pipa parva | reverse complement strand
CCTTGCTGAATTATCCCCTATATCTCTTTTTTAGGGGCTTATTCATGAATGGTTGAATAGCCCTATAAAAGTGTGAATTCATATTTGTTCATCACTCCCCCATATTCAGGTATTCAACAAACTCTGAGATGTCGCAAATTAAAGACCAATTCAACAGTTCACCACAGTCGCGGACAAACGAAGCACTTTGCATCACTTTATGTTGCATTTGCATAAGTGATTAGCTTATTCATCAAGCTTCTTAGTCTGTCACAGTAGCACATCTGGCAAGGTACATTGTGTCCAATTTGCTAGTTTTACACCCAGTACACACAGCGTGCTTATGTGCTGCATATTTTAGGAAAGTGCCTCCCGAAAATACGCTGGCAAATTCAGGCTAGTGTATTTTCAGGAGGCACTTTCTTATTGTACTTACCTGACGCAGTGTGAACGCTCTCCTCAGTGTTCGCTGCTCCTCCTATCTGGCCGCATTTTGTTTGCAGCATATATATACTGGCAAAAATGCGATGGCAAGCGTTCTGGATGCAGCATATATGTGTCATATGCTAGTGTGGCCAGAACAGAGTAAGTCCATAGGTTTACACTGCAAGCGTTTTTATTTTATGCACGGTGTACAGTATATACGCTGCACATAAAAATGCCACTGTGAACCTGTCCTTACTTTGCCAGATTGAAGTGGCTAATTAGGGGGCTGATGGCAGGGCGCCTACTGTCTGACTGACTAAACCACACTACACGAGAGACTGCTACTGATACATCTTCACTATTGGAATCCTCTGTTTAATGAATAAGGGGTAGAGAATTGGAGACCAGCAACCCAAAATAATGAAACCCTTAACATACAGTACAGAACTAAGTTAAGTTAAATCTCTAATGACAAATATTTCTATACTGCATGTATTAATTTAATGTACTTATTTACTTTATAATGAAAAGAACAATGGCATATCAGAAAATGTGAAAAATATTTAAACCATATTTACATGAAAGGATAAATATAATCACAGAAAGATAAATAGACAAACACATACATAGAGACAGACAGACAGACAGACAGAGATAGATAGATAGACAGACAGACAGACAGACAACAAAGCCATGTAATATAAAATATTTTTAATGAAGAAACCTTTAATTGATACGTTTCCATAAACAGTTTACCAGGGATTCTTGGGGGTTCAGTTTTAAAGATATTTTTCTGCAGTAAAATCAGTTGTTTCTAAATTTGATTTGTAAATATTTTTGAAAAGGATTTTTAGAGACTTAAATAGCCTTAAGTTTCTCTGAAGGAGTACGAGAGACAAAATTAATTTAGAAACCAGGGAGATTAATTTAATTTGTTCAGGGCTGTTAAACTGAAAGACTAATTAGCAAAGAAAAAAGTTTGCAGTTTTGTTAACAAGAATATGCATAGTGACAGCAGGGAGAAGAATGTTAAATATGTCAGGCAGTAAGACATTGTTACTGGATGGCTTCTTTTGGCTTGATAGTCAGATGAAAACTGACATGGCCAATCAGGCCAACATAAGAATTCATTTGGCAAATTCTTATTACAGACAACATATGAATAGCCTGATAAAGTCTGTGTTTATTAGAAAGAGAAAACAATTTATCATGCTTTTTGATATTTTATGTAAAGTATGGTTTCTAAAGCTACATATTGCAAAGAATGGAGATCTGTAATACAAATGATATAGGGTATGCCACCAAATTTTGCCTTCATTATAAGCATGAAAGAACACATATTGAGGTGGTTACTCATTAAAGAAAGGTAACTTTCCTTTTCAAAAAATAAATACACAAGAGAAGGCACATGACTGCCCTGGGGAGACAATAGCTGCTAGGTGGTTGCGGATTGGTACAAGGGAAGATGCATCGAAGGCTGTGATTGGCCAGTGCCTTTACTGGGAATGGCTGTCAGTATTGATACAGAGCAAGGAATGCAGTGGGGTCTTATTTTCCTTCAAAACACACAATAAAAACGTCCAGGCTCTGTGTAAATTTGCTTATTTGGGGGTCCATTCCCCCCATATTTTGATACACTAATTATGCTAAAGGTTAGATGATGTCATTGTCTAAAAATACAATAAATAACAGTATATATATATATATATATGTATATAAACACACAGTCTCACTGTGTGCATTCTCTGCTGCATATAGCTCCAAGTAGCCAGTTTAGGCTATCTCTCTAACGGAAACTCCCAAGATCCTTGCCCACAGAAATCCCAGAGGACCTATTATCTTGTGGTAAAACATCTGAGGAGAGAAGTGGACATAGCCACCGATGGTACCTGATGTAATTCCAGCAGTGCGGTAGCTCAGTGGCTAGCACTGATCCCTGGCAGTGCTGGTTTCTGGGTTCAATTCTACCCTGAACTTCATCTGCATGGAGTGTGTATGTCCCTGCACCTGTATGGATTTCTTCCCACAATCCTAAAAAAAAATACATCTGTGTGTGACTGAATATGAAAAACTAGATTGTAAGCTCCACGGGGCAGGCACTGAAGTGAATGAAAAAAACTCTGTATGCACTGCTTAATATAGTAGTGCTATATAAAAATACAAAAGAAAAACATAGGGAGATATTTTTATGGCCTGTTTTGTGTTTTATATTAGCATGTTAAAATAGCATGTGGTATAACTAAAATGTAATCTTAGTCTTAAATGACATTTTTTGAAAGTTTCTTATCTTTGATCACAAAAATAAAGTTCAGTGATGGTTGTAGATGTACCAGAAACTAAATAGGATTATTTAGAATTGAAAGATTTGTTGACGATAATATCCTTGAATTAGATTAACAATAGGCCACATGCCTTTCACACATCCACTCAAAAGACTTTAAAGATACAAAGTTTAATCTTCATTGTGACCATTCAATGGATAGTCAAGAAACTCTTGCAGATTATGATGATTTGAGAATAAAAGAGTAACCTGGTTTTTTTACATTTAAAGTAACTGATGTTATAGGTTATAGCCAGTTGGGATGCTGACTAACAGCTTGTGTTATATAAAGGGAATATTAGCCCATATAAAATGTACTGCTTGATTTCTGGTAAAATGAAGTAAAATCACAATAAGACAGTTTTCTGTCCAAATATTAATAATAAATGTAGATAATCTGGAAATAAATAAGGTGAGGTATCTGTGTGATCAAGAGTAATTTCAGACCTTCGTACAACATAGAGTTGATTATCCCAGGGGTAAATTGAAAATCTGTATATTTCCCCAGATTTTCAATTTACCCCTGGGTAACAACAGATATACCAGATGGTTATGGTTTTATACCTTACTTAGAATGCTCCAGTAAAGAATATATTGTACACAACAGATATATATACCAGATGGTTATGGTTTTAAACCTTAGTTAGAATGCTCCAGTAAAGAATATATTGTAAATTGTTGGGAAATTGAATGTGTTGCAGCAGCACAGTAATGATAAGATGCCAATCATTAATTTATTACAAGTGTGGATTTCTAAAAGAGCTGACAGTGTAAGGAAAACATATTTTCCCTGGCAGTATTTGGAACATGATGTTCTCTCTTTTGCCTGCTTTTCAGTACTAATGTGCTTCTTTGCATACTAGTGCCGCATTGAGTCCTTGGCAAATTCACTTTTAATTGAGTTTATTAAGAGATCATTTAGTCTAGCAATGACTGTGTTATATTTTCCATTGTGATACTGAAGGTGTTTCTTTTAACCAATTATTTTTTTTAAACCAAATCAGTACTGTGAAACATTAGGAGGAGTATTTTCATTTAGACAATACTTAGGCATGCAATAGCTTGAAAGCATGTTAAGCACTAACATTTTATTTTTAAATCTCTTCATCTCATTCTTTAAAACTGGACCCAAAATAATGAAATTACCCGGAAAGCAGGCATTTAGATTCAAATGGGACAGATTCATTTTGTTTTGTTTATCTAGCCCGCAATCCTATCCTTTATAAAACCGGAGAAGGAGCATTTCCACAGTGCTACTTAATTGTCTTTAACTTGTCTTTATATCTATGTTTTCCATTAATAGCGGTAGTATCAGTATCAGACTAGGGGGGGATATCTTACCCTAGTCAAGGGTTGTCTATGCTTGCTATGCAACCTGGGAAAACACTGCTAAGAATAACAGTCATAGCAATACAAATGTATTATTTTATTTTCAAGTGGTACTGGTCTTTTAATGTTTTGTCAATCCCCTTTTGCCACCAGAATATTTCTAAATCACTCAAGCCTAGATTTAGCAATTTTCGTGAGTTTGAATATGGATATGCCTTTGAGTGAATGTCTTTAAGATGTTGGACTGTCCTATTATTGTACTGTGGAAGATTGACTTTTTAGCTTGAAAATCCCAAGAATGTTACAATCCTAAACAGACTTTTAAATAATCTTTAGGAAACATAGCATACATGAGAGTACATGTACAGTAAGTGAAACTTGACTACTCTACTCTGATTCTGTAATAGTTCAATGTAATCTCTTTGTAACCAAAGCTGCTTCGTATTTCCACTGGAAGCAATATAAATAACATTTGAAAGTGTATTGTATTAATGTTTCCTTATTTTTGCCACCCTCTACTGTTATCTCTCTTTGAGTATTTCTATTTTAAGTAGACAATGTGGTGAGCTTTAGTGATATAGGAGCCTAAGACTACAAGTTACTTGATGTGCTTGTTGCTTTTGTAGACTGATTGCTTGAAGAGAAACCCAGTGAAGGACAGGGCCAGTTAGACCTGCTGAGTAGACTGAGCCTCACATAAATAATAGGCCTAAGATTATCTGCATCCTTAAGCAAACACTTTCTAATTAGATGAGGCTGCTATTATTTTCTTTACATCATAGGTTCCCATACCTCTCCCCAATATTATGAATATTCACTCAGCTGCAAAGGTGAATCTCTCAGAATTTCCTTTCACTCAAAAGACCCACCTGTGCAATTTTGAAGATATCTTAACATGTAGTAGTGGCAAGGCCTGAGAACCAGTTTTAGGACCATTGCATTAGGTGGTACATATTTATGAATGGCATGCATATAAAAATTGTTCTAATTTTGTGTTATACATACAATGCACCTGTTGGTGAGATGACTCTTATCAGCCTGTGCATGTGTAGGAAACTGATTATTAGTAGTTCTAGGGAAAAATACATATACAGTAAACTTCCAGACTCTAATTGTGTACATGAGTAGAAGAATGGTCTCTTTCTTTCACCCTTTGTGACAGCATGAAACTTTGGGATCTCTGAGAATGAAGACCAGGAATGGTAGAGTTTTAAAGGTCATTCCAGGAGTGGCAGCCATCATGGGTGTAACTTTACCAAACTAAGAAATGACAGTGGAAGAATTACCCCAGAGGTTACTACGTTCATCTGCAAAAGCAAACGAGAAACTTCAGGGTGATGGCAGATTACAGGCAGAGCTGCAAAGAAATTGACACATTCAAAATTGTCAAATTGAAGGATTGGGAAAAGGAATATTGGACAGTAGCTGACTAGAAAAGTGTTTCATGGAGGGATGAACATTTTGGTGTGTGAGTTATATGAGATAGGGAGTGCAAATGAAGGGAGATTTCTAGAGAAGTGCTTCATGCCTTCTGTCAAGCATCGTAGAAGAAATAGAATTATATGGATCTGTCTTTGTGCTGGTAAACTGAAAGATTTACACAGATAGTAAGGAATAATTTCTCCCACCATTTTACGCCATGCCATATTCTGTGGTCAGAATTTGATTTGTGCCAGTTGTGCCATATAGCAGGACAATGTTTTGAAGTATACATCTAAGCTATACAAAAACTATTTGGTGAAGAAACAGGGAGCCAAAGTACTGAAGTCATGGGTTGAAATTTGCCTCGGATTACTTTAAAAATTGACAGCTAGAATGACAAATGTTTGCAAGGCTGCAGTTACAGCAAATTGAATATTCTTTGAGGCTAAAATGGCATGCAATTGTCAAAGTACTGAATATGATTTCTGGTCAATTTAATGGTACTTTGAAAAAAAAGATTTGCTGCTTGAAAATAACAAATTAATTAGCAATTCCTAAGTTTTGAGAAATAAGGCAGTTACTCTATCCTGGGACAAGAGAGAACCTATAACTGATGTACAGTATGCATTTTAGTTCAGCTGCAAATTTGCCATTAATAAATGTATCATATTCAACCCTCGGGACATGTTTTTCTCTGTAATTCCCATTACAAAACGGATCAAACAGCCATTTGTTGTACTTGTATATTGGGATGGTTTCCCAATACCTGCTTTCAGTAAAGGTTTTTTGCTGTTAGAGTGTGTGGGGAATGCCATTATTGATTTACAGAATTACTGTAAACCATCTAGAAGTTTTGTTTAAAATGGTTAAGAAGTTGTATTTTTCTAGCTAAAACACTGTTATTCCTCAATGGTATACTTTTACAATATATCAATATAGCAGTGCAAAATTGTTCTGTTCAATAACCATGAAAATTTATACATATATCCTCACAGCATCTTAAAGCTATACTGAAGCTTGTGTATGGTAATTTGTGTATAAGATATGTCACGGAGTCTTTGGTAGCAAAGCTACAAATGGTAATATGTTGTGATAAATGAACAACACAAGTACATTTTTATCCTTTGTATGTCAGGGATTTCTTGTATATTCGGTGTAATGTTTGCTGTGTTGAAATGTAAAAAAACAAGTAATGTTTAATTCTATTTATGTTCATTTACTATGTATGTTATAGGAGAACATTTGAGCCAATTATATTGACACATTAACAGGTCTAGGATGAAATGAAAATAATTTAATATTTATTCATGGCCGCCTCGATCCATGTATTTCCTATTTTCAATGAATGTGATTGCATTAGTGAAATAATATACCCTTGGGGTGTGCGGAAGAGAATGCACTACTAATATATCGTTATTGAGCCATCCTTCTTTATTACTACAAAACTCTATGCTTTTTCTACAGCCTGAAGAGCTGACAAACATCCTGGAAATCAGTAACATTGTCTTCACTAGCATGTTTGCTTTGGAAATGATGCTGAAGCTTTCAGCCTTTGGCCTGTTTGACTATTTGCGCAACCCCTATAACATTTTTGATGGCATCATTGTCATAATCAGGTATAGTTAGTTATGATTTCATTACTTATGATGTAATTCTGCTTATGATGCATTACAGTAGCAACAAGGAAGTGTTTGTACAATGTGTCTGTGGTGCGATAAAACATCTTATGGATTTACAAATACTGCTAAAATGACTTGTAGAATATAGTGTGAGCTGGATACCCCTAGTTCAAAGCCTGTTGCTAAGTAGACAGGTCACTTTTTCTCCTGGCATCCCAGAATGCTTTGTGTACATTTGGTGACTACCTAATTTGGTTTAATATCCCACAAATTCCACGGGTGAAAACACAATATAATTATTTTCATCTCTCTGTTATTTTTAAGAAACATAGAAAAAAGTGTTACAGTATAAAGAATATCCTCTTAACATACTTAAACTACTATGTTTGGGTTTCTTTACTCATTTGTGTCTGTGAGACAGAATATAAACAAACTACCCTGTCACTGTGTCACCCAATGGTATTTGATCATCATTGAAATATATCTATATATATATATATATAAGAGTACTGCAATACTTGGTGATACCTTTTTTATTGGACTAACAGTCAGTTTAAATAGACAAGCTTTCAAGAGGTCTGCCCTCCCTTTAGCAAGTCTTGAAGCAATACTGAGTTCAGGAGGGAAATACCATGCCATATCCACAGGCCAAAAAATATTATACTGAAATAAACAGACTATTGGAGTAGTTGTGAATATCGCTAAGAGTTGGCTAGGGTTGACAAGTGACGGATTAGAATTAAAAGGGGAATTGGTGGTAGAATTCTCAGTATAGCTTGAAGAAAGGGAGGATAGGGCACCTGAAAGCTTGTCTATTTAAACTGATTTAATCTGTAGACTAACACAACCACTCTATCCTACCTTATATATATATATATATATACAGTATATATATATATATATATATATATATATATATATATATATATATCTTTAATCAGATGTAATCGCTGGTATATTCCCATTTAATTTAAGTACAGATAACTGTTTTTTGTATGATATGCTATGTACCATCCTTCAGACTGAGATAAGATGAGCAGATAGGAACACTTCAATTTATCTGTTTTGATGAAGTGACATTCCCATTCTTGTATTTGGCTGCATTCTTTTGGATGCAAAATAACAGTGACAGACTTTATCATCTCTGTGCCCCAGCAGGAAGTACTGAAGTCAGCATATAGGGCAGTAGCCAGTGCCACTTCCTGTTGCTGTTTTGCAGTTGAATGTATCCTAATAAAAGACTAGAAGCAGCATGTTATTATACCAGATAAAATCATAGTGTTCCTGTTTCCTTTTCTAGACCCAGCCTCTTCAGTATCTCTTTCCTTCTTGTCTTTATTTCACTTAATAAACTTAATAGGTAAAGTTTTTCACTCATACCATGCTAGTAGATCATTTACATTAATAAAAAGCTTCATTTGAATTTTTAACTTCAAGATATATAGAAATCTAAAATGATTCACTTCATTTTTTTTCCTTTGTAATCATTGTCAAGACCTACTCATTAAAATTACCTTTATCTACAACATACTTAATGGGCCATTGCTTAACTCAACTGAATTATAAAGACTTTAAAAATGAAGTTTTTTTTTCTTCCAATAAGAATTGCTAATAAGCAGCCCTTGATATATAGTCCTATTTCTTTTTCCATCTTAATTATCAGACCACAGGCATCTTTTTTTTTTGTATCTGCTACCTGCATGCTTGTGATTTTCTCTCCAGTGTCTGGGAAATAATTGGGCAGAATGATGGCGGCCTGTCTGTGTTGAGAACTTTCCGTCTCCTACGTGTGTTGAAGCTAGTGCGATTTATGCCTGCTTTAAGGCGTCAGCTGGTGGTTCTAATGAAAACGATGGACAATGTGGCTACATTCTGTATGCTTCTCATGCTCTTCATATTTATTTTCAGGTGAGATAACTAGGCCGCTTTCATCACTATTGTTTGAAAAACAAAGAGTTATTTTCTCAGTGCTGTTTTTGTCACTCGGACTATCAATAACATATAATGTAACATAACCTTGGTAGACCATAAACTTTCCCCCTAGTTTCAATCTGAAATTTTAACCCCCCCAATAAACCACCTTATTTCTAATAATTTTCTTTAACATTTATTAACTATCATTCTTACCAACATCAGAATTCCTAAACACATTTTATAACTCTGTTATATATGGCAACTTGCCCATATCTTCAGTAGCACCAGAAATACTTCTCGCTTGGGTAAATCACGACCTCTTGCTTCCCTACTTCCCAAGGCCAGCATTTTTAGCTGTGATAACAGAGTTTGCAAATCCCTTAGTTTGATTATCCAGCACAAAATTTCTATGTAAAACCTGATACTCTCACATTCATCTACTGCCCTATATACCCCAGTATCATGTCAAAATACTAAGTAGGTGGGCAAGTGGGATTAACTTTCAGCAAACTAAAGTCCTGCCCAGGTAACTAAATCCTTTTGTACTTCCTCTCCATAATCATTGGAAGTCAACAAATCAGGTCCCTTTCAGATCCAGGGCAACCTCAGGTAAATAAGTCATGCACCCTTTTTCCGAAGTCAGGCTCCAGACAGTTTTTTATGAATGCCCAGGATCTGATATATGAATTCAACTTCTTCTGTGCTATCCATTTACAATAGCATTTCTTGAATTGAAAACACCAGGCCCTAGGCTTCAGACTGTTCTCCCTTTTTCACTAACCCTTCGAAACTGTAAATATTTAGTTTTAATGAATTCTTCCTATACAATCCACTGCAAGGACGAATATTTTGTCCAGGCTTTGTCTCTTCTTGTTTTAAAGGATTACTATACATTTAAAAGCAATGTCTGATGCTACCATTAATTTTTTGTTTCCTTATTCAGTATCCTTGGAATGCACATCTTTGGGTGTAAATTCAGTTTACGGACAGATTCTGGAGACACTGTCCCAGACCGAAAAAACTTTGATTCTCTGCTGTGGGCCATTGTCACTGTTTTCCAGGTTTGTAAACCATTTTGATTAGTTATGAAGTGCGAGCTTTGCTCTCTCATCTTGATTCCTCTGCAACCAGCCCTTCTCTTTTCTGTAATGATACAAGTTATTTCTGAAATTTTAAGCACTTCATGTGATACTAGTCCCTGGTATAGTATCATTATATGGTTGCACAGTTTTCAGGACTATAAGGCGCACCGGACTATAAGGCGCACTTTCTATGAGCACCTTTTAAGCAATCTTGGTTCATATATAAGGCGCACCGGACTATAAGGCGCAGCACATTACCAGTAAATAAACCATAGCTCAGACCGCAAGTCAAATTTTATTCAACTTACGTCAGGATCATATATAAGGCGCACCGGACTATAAGGTGCACTTTTTATTTCTGAGAAATTCTCAGCATTTTAAGTGCGCCTTATAGTCCAGAAAATACGGTACACTAGGGGAGTTTCTGTTTGTTCTCCCTATCTGCATTCTTTGTTCCAGCACTGCCTTAACTTGGCTGAGTATTTCAGCATCGCTTTCCTGATTTCTGAAAGGAATCTTGGCAGTTCATGTTAAAACTGTTAAAATGTTAAAAAAAAGTGAATTTGCCATTAAACTGAAGAATGAGAAAGGCATTGATTTAAACAAAAGGGACCTATTAAATAAATCACATTATGGTAAATCATATTGTGCCACAATGGTGTTTGAAGTTTAGTAGATTTATTAACAGGATAAAGTTTGAGCAGCTCTTGTAACACAGACCAACCAATCTGAAATTTGTTTTTATTATTCTGCCTCCAGTAAGTCGGTAACTCCTGGTTAGTTTCTATATCTTATCTTTGGTTGGTAATTCCTCTTCTTATTTGTGCTGGAATGGAAAAGAACCGGCAGTCACAGCATGCAAAGCAGTTTAGTCATGCAAAACACTTTACAGGATGTCCCAGAGCCGGGAAAAGGTTTCATGGGAGGTTACACCCCCCACTTCATCTCTGATAAGGTCACAGGAAGTGACATGCTCAGGGAGCGCATGGGAGAGAGTGCTGCGCTACAGCAGTGCTAAAGTGAGCTGGGGCTTGGGAAGGGAAGGGGCATCCAGTAGGACTGCCATAGCTGCCCAAACTAAACCTCAAACTAATATCATCAACTTTGGGAACATATAAATAGGAATAGTGAAGCTAACAGTGATAGCTGTATTCCATTACTATAGTAATCTCTCTTAGTAAAGGACTCCATTTTTAAACCTCTAAGTCCTTGCATTTGACTTATTTTTGTCTGTTTGATCACATCTGATTGGACTTTGCATTGTGTCTAATCTGCTGCAGGTGAACTGAATATTCTAATCAGCACTGACATAAACTGCAAAATGGAAATGTTTCAGTAATATTTTATTAAAGATGTGTTATAAAATGCTTGCAATATTTCTAAACAAATCCTGTAACATACATGGATAATTCATTGTGGGTTTTATATTATGCAAATCAATTGAGATGTAAATAGTGCTCCATTAAAGCTGTTGCTGAAGGAATGAACCACAACTCCCAGAGGCAATCCCTGTCTGTACATGATGCCTCCTCCTTCCCTAAGGCAGATTTCAGCCTTGGGAAGTAGAAGGTGTGTTTGCCTTAAAGGAGCACTAAACCTTTTAAATGACTATGGATAAAACACACGTTATCCATGTTTGTAAGTGTAATAGTTTATAAATATTGCATACATTTAAGAAAATATTTTTTAAAAGATATTACTGGAATAATTCCATTTTACACTTTTCTACCAGCTGTGCTAAATGTTCAGTACGATATCTATATACAAGAGAATGGACCCTGCAGGGCTAAAGAGCTCAGACTGACTGGTGTAACATGGAATTTACAATAGGATATTAATATGAAATATATAAATCATATAATCTGTGATCTGGTAAAGTGTGAATTAAAGCTGAAGTCATGTATCCCTTTCCTTCTTCACAGAACCAATCAAATTGCTTTGTGCTAGATTTAGTTTTAGCATTCCTTTCATTGGTCAAATAGGTTATGTGTTCAGTTTCATTTAATTAAATGTACGTTATGGATCTAAACATGTTTTAATTTTTACTGGAAAATGAGAACAACTGCCCTTTCTTATCTAAACATATTTATATTCATAAAAAACTACAAAACAGGGGGCACTATAAACGTGATCCAAATCCAAAGTGAAGTCCAAAAAGTGCTGTCCAAAGTTTTTTGATTGCAGCTTTCTCAGTTGTGAAGCGTGCTTCAACACTTCTTGCACAGTGGAAAAAATGACAAAAGCTGAGAGAAAGCGCAAAAAATGGCACTAAGTGCCTTATCAACAATAAAGGATACATAAATACAACCCAAACGTGCCAATGGGAGAGGTGAACTGAAACTGTATACACCCAAATTCTAGACATACCCTCCTGATGAAGCAGTACATGCGAAACGCGTAGAGAGATATTGTTTATTAATTTTTATACACTGATTTCATCTTGGCTGTATTAATTGATCCTGTTTTCAGCAACAAGTTAAATATATTTTTCAGTGTATTTTTTGATTGTTTTTGTTTTTTAAGTGATTGGAACTTTTTTATCAACACATTTTTTTCTCTCAACAATAAAAATGAATCTATTTTTTGGAATTTGGCTGTATCTGCTATATGGGTTTTAAAAATGATGATCGTTTCTATCTGCTTTGAATTAATATCCTGATCGTGGTATTGTGTACAGTGTCCGTCAGCTTAAGACTTTTTCCTCATCTTATTTCTAGTGAGCAGATTGATTGAATTTTTTCACAATTTGGGTGTATACAGTTTCAGTTCACCTCTCCCATTGGCACGTTTGGGTTGTATTTATTTATCGTTTATTGTTGATAAGGCACTTAGTGCCATTTTTTGCGCTTTCTCTCAGCTTTTGTCATATTTATATTCATATTTATATATAGGAGTACATCACTTTTGTCTTACATGCCATAACCGAAAAACAGTGATACTGTCTGAGATACTTTACATTTATAATGAAGTTATAAAATTAGTGTTTAGAAAATGATTTAAATTACTATAAATACTGTATTTGCTGGCGTTACTTTTTAACCCCTGAAAATCATCTGAAAAGTTGGGGGTCGTCTTATACGCCGGGTATCACTTTTTTCTCTCCTTACCTAGCTCCTCTGTTGTCCGGCTGTCTGTGCTGAGCGCTACAGCATTCCTCCCCCAGCATTGATGTAACTTCCGGTGAGCGACAGGAAGTTTAATCATTGCTGGGGAGAGGAAACGCTATAGCGCTCAGCACAGACAGAGGAGCTAGGTAAGGAGAGAAAAGGAGGGGGGTGAGCACTAAGATAGTGCTGCCCTCCTTCAGGGAAGAAGTGTAGGAGGGAGTTGTGGGGGAAGAAAGTGTGGAAGGGGGG
>WMED01008210.1:0-17079 GCA_019650415.1 Pipa parva | reverse complement strand
CAATGATACCATAGGATAGAATGCTTTCGATAGAGCATCTATAGAAGTCCATTAAAATTTATGTGCTGACACGTTCTCTCCTGAGACATCTAAGGAGGTGAACACCCGAATGTTTCTTGTGGTAAGTATCTCAAGATTTGTTGCGATCGATACTTACCGAGATAAACTTTTTCTATTGAATATTTCCATGGAAAGGTAGCCATACTACACTAATGTAGAGTATGACTACCGTTTCCATGGATATATTTAATAGAAATAGTTTCTCTCAGCAAATATCGATTGAAAGAAATCTTGTGATACTTACCGCGAGAAACTTCCAGGGGTTCGCCCGATTATTAAATTCAGAAAAGCAAAAACGAGCTTTTCCGAGTTTAATAAATTTCTTCCTTATAATAATGAACATTTTTCATTCAGATTCCGATTGCACCAGTCTTTGTTCTGTACACCAATTCCACCTGTTGAAACACCAAATTCCACAAAGTTAAAAAAAAAAAAAAAATGATGCAGGTTTTTTTATAAAAAGCTAATAATACTGAATTTTTGAGAAGTTAGACTAAATACATGGAGTGTTTAAATATCGCTGGAAATTAATTTATGGTGTCATCAGCTCTTTAAAATAATGTTTTGTTTTTCTGGAATATAGCAGCGTGTGCTTTTTCTGGTCTTTCCTCACATCTAAACATAAAAGTTCATCTGTCAGTGTGAATTATTAGGGAGGATGTGTGCCTCTGCACGTGTGTTTATGTATGTGGGGTACGTTTGTATATTTTGTATCGTTTAATTTCATAGTACAATGGGCTGTCACACACATCCGGTGCCACTGGTAAAGCTGGCTCTGTTGGGGAAGACTGATGAAATCCCAAACCAACCAGACTAATTAATGACAACAACTTTGCTTTATTAAGGAGATTATATTCCAGTTTCAACTTGTCCTGCAGAGCCCAGTCATAATCATATAAAAATGTCATTTCCAGCATAAACATAAGGTATTCAGGGTCACTTTTACCACAAAGTTCAGTAGAACTAATTAGAGGAGCTATTTTTATGCTCCTGGCTACATGGTACAAGCATCTTATCATTCACTCTGACCGGGGATATCTTCCCTAATCTTAGAATATTAGACGGAAGTGAAAAAGCTGTTTCTGCTCTTAGTACATCTCAGCATTCCAGAATTAAAGAAAAGTAGGGATATAATAATGTGTTGCAGTCGTTGCAGGGCCCACCAGGGGGTAAAGGTGCAGGGGGAAGGGATCAGGGTTACCAACTGTCAGTAAATTTAATTACAGCTCATAAAAATAACACTGCATTTTCATATATCATTTAAATTTGGGCGAAATTTATTAAACTTGAAAGATATTGATCGATTTTTACCAGTCAACATCCTAGATCTACAGGTCATAAATTCAAAAAGGCCAAAGTCGGCCTCTTTGAGTTTAATAAATTTCGCCCTAAATTAACCTCTGTTTGGCCTGTTTTCAATTTAATTAAGAAAAAGTGGGTTAACTCTTGGGGGGTTACTCACTAAAGTTCGAATTGTTGTGTATAGGTGTGAATTCGCCAGATAAATAAAGTGGCAATAGGCTGCTGTCGCAGTTGCGTCTTTATAATGAGAATATTGTCGCAGTCGTGACTTTATTTTGGGAAAATTGTTGCAATATTAACATTAAAAAATTGTGGCGACTTTACAATGGGGAAATTGTCACGAATTTGCTATAGAAATCTGCTGTTTCCAAATTCAACAGTCAACTTTGCACCTTAGTGAATAACCCCCATAATTTTTACATTTCTTAAAAGCCGCTTGTGTTAGTCAGTGGGACAGCACTTAGTTTCATTTAAGAGCTCTCATAAGAGAAGTTAGGGTGTGAGGGTCTTAGGAACAATAGAAGTGCATTTAAAAAAAATTATTTATGGCGCAGCAACCTACCAGTACCTTAGTCCCCCTGGCTAAGGGGGGGGGGGTTCAGGGGGATTGATTCTCCCATACTTTAACATACTCCCCCTTTGCCCTCTGGGAAACAAGACAGGGAGAACGAGAGGAAGCACTTTTTATTTTTACATAAATGGGAGTTGGTTACTTTTCTTTATTATTATTTTTGCTGTGAGTTACTTAGTTATTAAAATATTTGCTCACTGGTTACTTAGCTTTTTGGATAGTTTCTTGCTTGGTTTTCTGTTTACTTTATAACTGGTTTAATTTTTGTATAGATTGTTTGCTAGTTAATTACATTTTAACAAGTTGGACCCTTTTTATTTAGAACATTAGAACTACAGAATATTTTATACACTTCAATAATGATTAGATTGTAATGAATATGTGCATAATGAGGTCAAATGGTGGATCCCCTTCCTCTAATGGTTCCACCATCACAGATTAATTGAAATAGAGAAGATTCAAAATAACAGATTAACATTAGCTTATGGCCATGGTTGGCATCTTGTGGTAAATGCTTGATCATTGCTGGCATTTTGGTATCATTATATATATAAGTAATGAATTAGAAAGATGGCCATATCTAGTAAAAATTGGTTGAAAAATCTGGATACTTCTAATTATATTGGCAAACTGTGTACTGCCTAAAACCTACCAAAGATTTCCCTAATGGTAGCCCTTTGTTGTTAAGAAAATATGAAGCAGGTGTGAATCAAGCTCTACCGATTTGTTATTAAATCACTTAATGTAATCAATCAATCTTATGGCTTAGGTTTCCACTATGTATGGTTGCCTCAATAGAACACATACTTTTTTTGGCTGTATATTGCTACTTAAGAAATATTACTCAAAATGTTCACTTGGTCAAACAAATTTGTTAATTTACTTCAATATAAATTTTGTAAACTCTTATTGTAATTATATTAGGAGGCTAAAAAACTCTATCTGGGAAATAGAATATAACTTAAAGGAAAATATGTTTTTTTTTTCCTAAAGCTTTTGCCCTAGTAGTGTAACAAGTTCCTTACAGTTACAATGTAGCTTGCCCACAATGATCTGCAGATACTTTCTAAAGTTCCAATTGTATTTCAATTAGTTTCTGCAAATTGCACCTTGCTTTTAACAGTCTATGCCTTACTAAAGTGCAACTAGTTGTGGTTTTATAAACCTCCCCTTGAAGCCACTTAATCAGATGTTATTTACTCTCATGTTCTGCTACAAGCAGTATGTAAAAGACCTGGAACCTTCCCAATTTACCAGGGTAAACACTTGGCATTGGAATAAGAAAAATAAATATCTGAAATGTTGTAACATTTCTCTCCAAAGGATGGAAACAGAGGATTGGAGGGATGTAATTCATACATCATGATTTCATCAGAATGTGTCTAAAGTGCGCCTATCACCTGGTAATGAAGCCCACAAAAAGTGTTCAGAATTCCTAATAAAGCATAAAAAATTTACCTGTGTGATACAACCAGTAGCAGAATAAGGCACTTCTTCTGTTTTGTTTATATTTCTTCTCACTTAACCACCCAAGTTCATATGCAAATCAACCTCCCCCTTTGAATTTGCACAGGAATTCAGATGAGGTTTCCTATATCTGTCCTCCACATATCCACATATCTCTGACGCATACATAATTTCACTGATATGTATGTCTGTACTATCCAGTGACAAATAAAATAATCTAATCTAATCTTACCCTCAGCTATTTTCAGAAAAGAACCTTATGAATCTTAGAAACAAGATTAGATGCCACGTAGTCAATAAAGAGAAGTGAATTTGTGACTATTTGGTGATTCGACTTGAATTATAGGAAGGTGAATTCAGCAGGTAAATTCACCCTTAAGTCATTATTATAGATAAGCTTGTTGCTTTCTGCAAGTTACTTCTTATTCTTAGCTTTACTTCTGTGCTGTAATGTGATGTGGTAAGCAAGGTAAACACCAATGGCATTTATATACCAGAAAAAGAAAAAAAATCATATGAAATTACTACAGTATATTCAATAAGAATTGGCTTCACTGAATACATGCAGGGTTTTAAGTAAACATATTCAAAACTATACCTTTACAAGTCTCTGTGCATTACTACAATTTTATAAATACTATTACAATATTACTTTTATGAATAACCAGTCAAATTTAAACATACAGTCCATACATATTTATATAAACTATATCATATTGATGTTTTTGATTAAAATGTTCTTACCAAGCAAATGAGAAAGGGTACAATTGCAAATGATTTTAAAACACATGCAAGAGCTTCAAGTGGCTTTGTTGTCTATTATGAATTAAGGAGGTCTCAAAAACCTCCTCAGGGTAAAGAAAATATACTAAATTGAACAAAAACATGTTACTTTGTGCTGTCTGAAAAGAACAGGCCTTTAAGTCAAAGAGACAAACGAATGGTATTACTAATGGTATTTTTTATAAGGTTGTTGTAAACCATGTCAGGAAAATCCTTTGAAAGCTCCCAGAAAGGGTAAGCAGCTAAGTTAACTTCTGTAAAAATAATAATGTAGACTTAATGTAAATTGTCCTTTGCAAACCAATTGCACTTTCGCTATTCCACTCCAAACTCAGGATAACTGCAATACAATCAAAACCTAATGATCACTCAGTGAGTTGAGTTAATTGACAAAATCAACTGCATAAAAAAAAAACCTTAATGGCACTTTTATGACACAGGCGAATTCCCAAAAACTTATTTTCCTATATGTGTGCACTGGTTCAACATGTACTGCTATCAATTACCCGAAAGACAGGACAATCACCATTAATTAGTTAATTTCAAATCCCTATAGAATATGTGCTGTTGGAAACGTCCTTAACCTTATTACACCTCCATTACACATCCATAATCTGCTTTACACAGTTGGCAGCAAGTGTAGCATTATACCTTATTTATCATGGAGTGATTACTAGTCACTTCACTGTAACCTTTGGTCTTGCTTACTGTAAGCTTTCTGCCACCTGTTCCTATGACTCAGACTACCCTGCTTAAGGTACAGTGGGTAAGAAGAATGAATAGTTATTAAATACAGTGCGTGCCACCAAACGATTTCTGTAGATTTTTACCCAGATGTCCTGAGGTGTGGGCACTAGATACTATGATGAAAAAGCTGATATTGCACACAAAGGTTCAACAACTCAAAGGAATTCTCATACTGACCAAAATAAATGCATATAATCACTGTATCATTAACACATTTACAGCTTCCACAAAAAAGCTTGGATAGAGCAAATAATTATAGTTTACAGAATTCCCTCTGACATATTTACAAAGTAAAATAACACAGTTTGGGTTCCCAGTGACTTACTTGGGAAAGTACAATGAAAATGGTAGTATTTTATGTGGCAGTACATTATAATTATTATTATTTTAAGGAATCATTAACTTTACTGAACTTGCCAACTTAAATGAATTCATCTTACTGGGTAGAAGAGATTTATTTTTATGGGTGTGGTGATGTGAATAATGTAGTTAATGAATGTCTCCCTACAATAAATCCTGTAATCAAGCAAAACATGGTGAAATGTCACTTGCTGACAAGACTGTGCAGGTTTTCCTAATAGGGCCAAATTGGACTTAATACTCCATCTGAAGGTAAAGCACTATTTATGGATGCAGTCGGATGTCCAAATTCTGACTGTATGGCTATCTTAGGCTATGTGGTAACAAATGGCTTGCACACTTCAAGTTTGCTTTGTACCCTTACATTTAGCAACCCCACACAATGAGATAGCAAATAGGAGAAACAGATTTTAATCCCAAGGCTACATATGCAGTCTATGCATATTTTATCGGGATGGATGCCAAATTAATAAAGCATTTGAAGGATGTAATACAGTTAAATACTGAGCTATGGGTCCATGCACCATGCTGTAGCTAAACGCTGCCTTCCACTTGGATTAAATTAATTGAACAAAAAAGATTCAGTCTACTCAACATAGACAACCTCTCCCAAGCCTTATAAGCAGTAAAGAAATAAATGGGAATTGAGCATCAAGTAGGAATTTGTCCCATGAAAAGTGGATCCTAATTATAAGTGAAGTTTTCAAAATGATTTTCTTTTCAGTGCCCAGTGGTGAACAAGAGCATAGCTTATAAAGCATTTCTATTTCCCTGTTTATTTAAATAGGTTCAGGAGCTTCCATAATTCTTACCCGTGCTGCAGCTTATTCTAGACTGCAATATACTGTACATTGCTTATACTCAAGAAAGAAATCAAATATACCTGCCAATAAATTGGCAGTAATAGTCTGTTCCGTGAAATCATATTCTCTATTTATACATAGTTGCAGTATAGAAGAAGGGGGGGGGGGGGGGGGGGGGGGGGGGGGGGGGGCATTGCTAGACCATGCTTCTTCTTGTAAATTAAAACCTTCTGGGGTAAAACTGTACTATTTCCAGGTATAACTAGCTGGTTTCTTCTCCTCCTAGTAGAATTCTCCCTTGTCACAGGAAACTGGAGAAAGTTGGGTGGTATGATAGAAACATTTTATATTCACTTAATATTCAATCACAAACTTGTGTTCTGGTATTAAGTGCCCTTCATTCACTTGTAGAATTATTTTATACTTTTTGTAAAGCCTTTATTTTTTTAAATCACCAGCCATTTATATACTAAGTGGAAGGAATAACATGGATGAACACAGACATTGGAAACTGTTTAGTGAACACAAAATACAACCAATATTGTCAAACACAGAGAAAGAAATGACAAAGGTGGGGAGAACGACTAAGCACTTAGAGATTTTTAAAGAGAACTCTGCCAACTTTTTATGTGTATAAAGCTGATATTTTAATCAGAACTATTTGAGATTAGTTCCACACTTATCTCCTAATATTTGATGTACCAACCTTGACAATATTTGTATATGGGCAGCCATGCCAAAAGTCTCCACCTTTTTCTGTGAAAGTTCATACTCACGACTACAAAAGTAAGACTGCAGTTTAAGTAAAGCCTTTATTGCTCCAGCTGTTAGGCAGCTCCAATTCACTGTCTGGTGACTACTGATGGATGCAGTAAAATGTTAGTCAAGAATAACTGTTATACACACAACAAAAAACATGTAAACATCCAAAAAAACATATTCAAAATGTCAACAGTAATGTGTTTTTACCATTATCACTATTTTCACAGTGGGACTTAGCTATTTCCATCATTCTCAATATAATACTCATCTCTATATTTTCACTACTATTTCTACAGTGAAATTATCATTTGCCAGCCCCGCCAGCCCAGTGCTCGCTGATGTCCGCGTACAGGACAACAGCAAGCGCATATCAGTCAGTGCAAAGTGAAGCGAAGACTCCGCACCTCACTTCGCAATCCCCTTGCTATAATTTGAGTTGCATCGCCAAAACAGATGCAAATTCACTTCTCATTATTGACTAAGTGGTGAATAAACTTGTCGAATAGACCAGTGATCTGGTAAAGTGGCATAGAAGTAGGATGAGAAGTCATGTGGAGAGAGATGAATTCGAAAAGTGAAGGGCAGTGACATCAGTCTCACACTGTCCCACTAACTGTATTGTGTGCATATTCTATTTCTATGTCACCTTGTCCCTAGGCATGTTTTTACAGACACCAGACACCATTGTCACTTTTGAATGGTTGCCTTGCACAACACTGGAGTCCTGCCATCATTCCCCCAATTCACCAGTCTGAAGTGGTTAAGTCACCACTCCTCTACTCCGCTGCTTAGTCAATAATAGAAGTACCTGTGCACACACATGTAAAATGATAAGAGCTCTGTACAATCATGACTATCGTAGTCATCTGAATTGGTCAGTTATTCTCCACTTCGCATAGTTTTCTCAATAACAGAACATGGGGAAGTGAACAGACACAAATTCATAGCTCTTCGCAACTATTCGGACATTAGTCAATGAGGCCCATAATGTCAGGATGCAAATAGGGAGCTAGGAAGGGGTTAATTGTTTTAAAAATTCTCTCCACTTATCAGCATCTAACAGAGGACTGATTTATTGTTTTATTTGACTCCTGGCTTGCATACTAACTCTGTTTTCATCTATCAATGCCTGCTGATTGGTACCTGTGATTGGCTGTTAGCTGTCATCAGCGATCAGGCTAGGTTCACACTTGCTGATTTTCAGCTGAGTTTTTTTAAATTAGGTTCATTATTGTCTATGATGCAACACACAATTGCCTGTGTGGATTATCCCACAGGAAAAAATGGTTACTGTTTTTTCAACTCAGCTGAAAATCAGCTAGTGTGAACCCCGGCCTTAGTGTGATAGCATCTAGCACTATAACTCCTCTCTAGTGCTAGTGTCAGCGTTTTCTCTTCAACGCTGGGTCTCGAGTCCTCCCTGCTCTTCGGGTTGCTGCTGAGTTTAATTAATTATTTCTGACATATAAACTTTTCAGTTTGAATTTGAGCTCAACATGAGAATGGAAAGGAGTTCAACTAAAGAAATCTTTAACACCGGCAAAATAAACACAATTGTGAATGTGCCAACTATTGAAACATATCATTGACTCAAAGAGATACACAGTTTAGGGGGGTAATTCATCAAGAAGCGAAGTGAGCTTCGATCCGTTCGGCTCATTTCGCTAATAGTAGTATGCGCATGCTGATGTCCTGTACGCAGACATCAGCATGCGCATTAAAGTGATTACCATCTCGGTGAGAGCAAAAGAGTTGCCTTGCCTTGCCCTTACAGGTAGAAAAGTTTTGCAAAAAGACCAGATCTTTATTTCTGAATTATTTTGGCTACAATTGCCTTTGTATTTTTCTTTATTATATTTATTTGTATTTTACAATTTGCCTTTCTGTTCTATTACTGCTGAGACCTTTGTTATGTAGGGGACATTTACTGCTGCTATAAGCAATGCCAACCTATCTCCCATACCTGCTAAATGCCACATTCCCCAAAGTGGCATGTCATACAGCAGGTGCTTTCTCTTTAAAAAGTGGAAGTGTGTGCAGATAATAGTCCTATCAAGTTTCTATCTGATTTTATTGACATGATGCTCACAAATGCATCAAACACAACAACTGGGGGGTGACCAACTAACAGTTTGCTCTGTACCTGAGCAGATTATGTGCTGATTTAGGAGTTTACCTTAAAGTAGTTTGATTTTCTGTTAACTGATCTCAGCTTGTCTTGGGTTCCCCACTTTTGGTCTCACCCCTTGAAACTTTTAGTTGATTAACTTATTGGTTCAGTAATGACTGCAGCAATCCTTTAAAGAATTATAGGCTCGTATGGTCTAGGGGTGATTTACAAGGGGAAGGGGGATATACTTGCCGATCACACTGTAAGACTCCAGTGCTGCCCCTGCTCTCTTCTATGCTATAAACTGCTACTCTCTTTTCTGAGAAACTGAGAGGAACTGGAAGAGAAGAAGACCATTGCAGCTGTCAAGCACAGAAGACACCAACAGCATAGAAGACAGGGTGGGCGGCACTGGAGCCTAACAGTTTGATTGGTGAGTATATCTCCCACCCCCTTGCAAATTACCCCTGGACTATATGATCCTATAGTTCTCCTTTAAATATACCCTGACATTTGTATTCCTCTCGGTCCATTGAGAAGGAAAATTATTCCCCTAATTTGAGGATAACTGAATTTTCCCCTTTGGGCTTTTTTTTTGCCTAACTCTGAATCGATATTACAGGATAATAAACTGAACTGGATGTGTATTTGTGCCTTTTTTCAACCCTATAAACTATGTTACTAAGTTTGTAGGTCAGTAAATCAATATCCTGATATATTTTTAAGTCTGGGCAGCAGAACATAAAAACAAACAGCTGAAAATATCTGCGGATTAGATTTCCTAATGGGTGTAATGTTCAAGTACAGTAGGCAATATATTCTTCTTTCTAGAGGTTTGAAGTATGATGATAGGTAGGTGATGTATTTACAACGGGAATTTTATTCTGTTTTGAGGTTAATGCAAATATTTATTTACAGTAACATAGAATAATTCTTTTCAGGTAGAGCAACTCTTTAGAAAAACTAATATACGGTATGTCCCTCTTAGCTTTGCAGAAAGTATTGAAGACTGATACATTTTCATGGACTACCTAAAGAATGGAAAACAATGATTTAAATTATTTGCCGGCTTATTACAAAGACATCATCATTTTCAATAGTCTCATGTTTCTATGGGCTACAATGATGTTAAAAAGAAAGTACATCATCTTTCAAATCATTGGTATTAAATATCAGCACATCACTAACAAATAGTTAGTCCTTCATAAGTCTGATGTAACAAACTAATAACATACAACAGATCTTAATTCATCATTATTTATTCAAATCCAAATAAGGCGACAGAGAAATGTATTAAACTCGGAAAAGCCTGTTTGGCTTTCCTGAGTTTAATCGGGCGAACACCTGGAAGTTTCTAGTGGTGAGTATCGCGAGATTTGTTTCGATTGATACTTACCGAGAGAAACTTTTTCTATTGAATATTTCCATGGATGTATGGCTATTGGCTACCCTTTCCATGGATATATTCAATAGAAAACGTTTTATCTCAGCAAGTATAGATCAGAACAAATTGCATGATACTTAAAATGAGAAACTTCCGGGTGTTCGTCCGATTATTAAACTCGGAAATGGGTTTAATAAATTTCACCCAAATTTTAAGAATCCATATATACTAAGGTCAACAATAACAGCAAAGAGAACGTTATGACAGAGGGCTAGAAATTCTACTTTGACTTAATGTTTAGACAAAAGACATTGCAACTACATATAAATTATTCAAGGCCAGTAAAGGAAAGATCCAAGAGACACCCCATGCTTTATGTGGAAGGCGGACTAGGAGGATTTAATTGATAATTTTATAAACAAAATGAAATAACAATATAAATGATGTTTTAAGCAGAGTAATTTTTCAGGACTGACATGTTATGGTTAATAAACATTTTATTCTGCCAAGGGATATCAGTAAAGCTACAAATAAAAAATAACTTCATTTTGCAAAGATTATCTGATTGTATCACTTATAGAATCAATTACTGTGGATGTCAATGAGAATATCAGATATTATTAATGAGAACAGTTCAAGTATTATTCAATAGTTCAACAATTATTACATCACTAATCACCGATATCACACAACATTCCACCAATGACTATATATTAGCAATCACAAAGCATTTGGCAACACATTTCAATTTATAAATACATAGAACCTTTAAACCTCACTTAGATATTTAGTTGCTAACTAAAGCCCTGTTTCTTGACAATGAAGTCTTCATGTGCCTCTCACAATGTCTGAAAAATACTTTGGCCATTAAAAGAAGTATTTCAAGAACCTATTAAAATGGAGCCTCAAAGCAAAACTTAGCAAGGTTAATTTAGGCTATTTTATTCATTATTCATGATTAATGTCAAGCCATATTTCATGAAACGTTTGCTTTTACTTGAACATACCGATTGCTCATTGGTAGAATATGATAATGAGAGAATATGTGAGACATGAGAAACATTATTGACAGACTTTTATTAATAAAGTGAACTGCCATTTTAGAAGTACAGATTAGCAGTTAGTAGTTGGCTTTGCCTTGCAAAACATGCAGCTCATTGGTTTCTGACTAAACTGCATTTACTGTTTTTCTTTAAATGCATGTGGCTAGAAAATTAAACTAATACCCCAAATCCAGCCATGCACCAACACTTGAATTTCAGACTCAAATCTCTAACTGTCTCCAAACAATGTCCTTTTGGATGGCCCAGAGCTTTCTCATATTAAATTTTGCTAAAACAGGACAGATAATTTTTTTCACCTAAATAAGGCTTGACTCCCACCTTTATTGTTTAAGTTGATGACATGATCATTAAGACTGCTACTTCTGCACATTGTCATGGGGTGATGTTTGACTCTTCTGTTTTCCTTCAGAAAGTTGTGTCCTCTTCTATCTCAGACAACTATTAACACTTGTATGTTGTCATCTAATCCCACTTGGTCCATTGACATGCCCTACTAACTGGACTTATCGAATCCCACATTTCCCTAATTCAGTCCATTTCAAATTCTGGATAAAATAAGTCTTTAAAGAAAAATCATCCTCTGTGGTAAAGGAATGCTCTGCTAGGGAATACTCTGCTAGGGAATGCTCTGCCAGTGAATGCTCTGCCAGTGAATGCTCTGCTAGGAAATGCTCTGATAGAGAATGCTGTATTATGCTCAATATAATATTGCACATATTTTGGAATGATCAAGCAGCATCAGTTTAACCATGAGGATAAGTATGTATAAGACATATTGCTGTTATTTAATTACCAAATTTATTTTGAACTATATTTACCATTTGTACTCTCTCTCTCTCCCAGGGCCAGGCCTAGAGTTAGGCAAGGTAGGAAGCCATCTATGGCACAGCCTACCTTGCAAATAGTTGGGGATCAGCCATAAAAAATCTCATGAAAGTCCCTGAGCCTGCTGTGCTACTGCTAGCACTTCTATCACAGGCACCGCAATGATCTGATTCAATCCCCTGAGCGCCCAGACAGAGCGGCACCCAGAGCATAATCAGTTCATTGGGCTGCCTCTGATAGAAGTGCTAAGCAAGCTGAAGGAGGGAGGGGTTGTGTGGTGGGGGCAAACAAGAAATAAATGCTTACTGGGGCTTATTTTACTCTCAGACCTAGTTTGTTACTACAGACAAATACACAGGATGTAGATGAAACATCTTGCAGCAGTATCTTACTCGAAACCTAACCACCTGCACCATTACCTTTTTTTGCCACTCCTTCTACTAGGAACCTCTACTCTTTTAGTGGGAATCCTTAGGAGTGAGTAGCCAAAAGTCAGAAAGCCCACAAAACCTGCACTATGTATTAGTATTAGGGTTTCAAGCTGCTCTGTGTGCAGAGCCCTCACTCAAATAGAGCACTAATCACTAATTCCTTTGCCTAATAACTGGAGCACAAGGAATGCACTGTATTCATTTTATTTTCTGGGTCTACAACATCACAAAATCAATTAATGAAGCCTCTTTCACAGATTAAAGTGAGGAGGAAAATGGCTATTTTTCTTAAACGTATTCGTAGCAACATTACACTGATTTTTGAACATTTGTTTGTCTACCTTGCTTTGAAGTCACAGAAAAGAGAAATGGAAATGAATACATTAATCTAAAAAGTGATATTTGTACTTGTTTTTGTACTTCTCCTATTTCTATGTGGTGCTATACACTGACTATGTAATAGCTCTTTTGCTTTACCTTTTTATGTAATATACTATTTACTTATAAAGCATGCGAATTATACTGGTACAATATTACTACAAAACAAAAAATCATAAACCCTCAAAAACACCGAACACCAAAATGAGAGGGGAGAATAATCATTATTTTAAAAATGTGACATAACCTTGAATTAACAGATAGGTCATAGTTAGTTTGTATTTATTTTTTATCCCATAACATGGAATCTTATTCACATTTACTCTAGGGAACATATATGAGACTCATGCTGAAATCATAGACATGGCATGGGCAGCAAGATGTCATTAAGGACATACCTAACCGGTGTGTGGGAATTAGGTCAAATGAATATGGCATTTGCTGGAGGCATGTAAATGACAGTAGATAGTTCAGTGCCAATGCTAAAAACTCTGTATCATGTTAGCAAAGCATCAGAAATACTATCTTTCCTTACTTCAAATCAACAAAAGCTGAACCTCAGACTTTGTGTAGAGCAAAATATGTTCTTCACAGGATGCAAAATGATCCTAATTTCACTTCTCTTGTTACAATAGGCTACACAGAAAAAGTTCTGATTCACCACAAGGAAGTTGGATGAAATCATTAGAAGAGAAAATAACAGTCACACAATCCATAATGATCACATTTGAAAAAATGTTTCAACTAGATGTAGTTTCATTTTTCTTTCTAAAATGTTGTAAATAAATGTAAAAAAAAAATTAATCTATTTTGACATTATGTTGAAAGAAAATTTTTAATCTTATAAACAAATCTTAAAATTAAAAGTTGTCTGTAATTCCAGGCTGGCCACTCACAGTACAATTTATTTAGGTTCAAAAAAGATCCGACAATAAGCAGAAATACCTGTACATTTCTGAAGATAGAAGTACTCATTCTCAGTTTACAAAAGTAGCAAATATCTTTAGTAATTAATTTGTTGGAAAATCATAGCAGCAGATGGCTTATTTGTACTGATTGAAAAACTTGCTGTAACAAATCAAAATTCATAGAACAATCATTAAATTGTATGATTATTCTGTTTTATTTAAAGATCATGAATCTTTGCTGAATCATCTGAAAATATTAAGTGTATGTTGTTAATTCAACTGTGGACCTTTTTAACTACTGTAATTTTTTTCTAGAACAGAATGGTGACATTCGTTCTAAAGTTTTCTGGCTGCTTCTGAGAGAGGTAGGGGGTGTGTCTAAAACAGCAAAATGGATGCCTTCTACTGTTATGGAACAATGCAATGCAGAAGCTCATAACTTCATAATTTTGAGTCAGATCTCCATGCTTATCAATCTTATTGTGTTCTTATAAGACCTATCAATTTAATTAAAGGAATAAAACTAAATGTACAGTAGTTCTTATAATCATAAAAGGTATGGATGCTCTAGTAAACTGTGTAAAATTATTGTAATAATTCCAGAACCAATATTGTCCAGCAAAACAGAAAAAAATTGTCATTAAAATAAAACAATATCCATAAATAATGTATATATATCTATATGGACTTATATATTCTTTTTAACATGGACTTTTTAGACTCAGAATGGACTATACCTTTAAGGTTTACCCTGAGTTCAGCAAGTATTACTCAAACTATATAACCTTGACATTTTTTTAAAAGTAAGTGTTTTGCATCCGCATAGATCGTAAACAGCTAGTTCTGCAATTTCTTAGAATGATGGCCTTCTGTGGAGACTGCAGTTTTCTTCTGTCTAGAAGATGTTTTTCTATGGCTTTGAAGGACATGAAAAACAACTTACCTCAGTGTAACAAGTATGTTTAATCTGCTTAGCCAATCAGCATCTAGTCTTGTTTCTGTATGATCAGCTATTTTTGAGATTAGCGAACCTTGTTATATAATGATGTTAATGGATCATTAAAATCAGAAATGCTTTTATAAAGATAACTGACTGAGGTGTGTGTTATTGCTTTAAGAGTCAAATTTCTCCAGGCCTGTAAACATTCTTTAATTCCAGATTCCTAAAAGACCAGATTTGAAGCCCGAGAGGGAAAAAAGTAGTCGTATTTCCACGACAAATGTATAAGAAAACATGCTTAGGGCGAAATTTATTAAACTCAGAAAAGCCATTTTTGCCTTTCCGAGTTTAATAATTCGAGTGAACACTTTGAAGCTTCTCGCGGTAAGTATCGCAAGATTTGTCTCGATCGACACTTGCTGTGAGAAACTTTTTTTTATTGAATGTATCCATGGAAAGGTAGCTATACTGTATGGCTAGCAAAAGAACTGTTGTAACCGGCACTCCCAAAAAGAAGTATAAAATCCATGTTTATTTCTCCATGTTAAAAACGATCAATCAAATTAAAAGCAAAAAATGTCTGTAAGGGCACCCCCTAACGCGTTTCGTGCTGGGCACTTAGTCATAGGTAGGGTACTTCTACTTCTTTTTGGGAGTGCCGGTTACAACAGTTCTTTTGCTATCTAACACAGTGGCTTTTTCAACTGTGCACCCCTTGTCCTAACAGGACTGTGATTTACATTGTTACTATCACATTTGGGATTGAGCAGAACCCTTACAAGCTATACTGTATGGCTACCTTTTCCATGGTTATCTATTTATATAAAAATTAATGTATGTGTGTGTGTGTGTGTGTGTGTGTGTGTATCCTTTATGCATTACTACACCATTCATCTGATCGGCATGAAACTTTGGGAAGTTATTATGTACACTCCCTGGAAGGTTTCTGGCATAGTACAATTTGCCCCCTATTTCATGTAAGGGCGTAACTAGCAAAAAATGCATTATTCATCCGATCGCATTGAAACTTTGGGAAGTATGTCTGTCAGTTAAAATTCCGGAATGGGCAAAATTCTACAAATATGTGAACTTATCATGGCTCACAAAAAAAGCATTGGAAGCGCTTGACCGTACACTGAAAGATTTGCGGGGAAATGGACAGTCCTTCGGCGGAGCACTCACTTTATTGTCTGGTGATTTTCGACAAACTCTGCCAGTTATACCACGTTCAACACCTGCTAATGAACTTAATGCATGTCTCAAATCGTCAGTTCTATGGCGACATGTACAGAAAAAAATTATTGTCCTCCGGCACTCCAAATAGGTTAAAAGCCTTCTTTATTAATCTTTCATGAAAAATCAGTTACATATAAATAAAATGCACCGCACTAACGCGTTTCACGCAAAAGCGCTTATGATTATTATAATTAAGTGCTTTTGCGTGAAACGCGTTAGTGCAGTGTATTTTATTTATATGTAACTGATTTTTTATGAGAGATTAATAAAGACGGCTTTTAACCTATTTGGAGTGCCGGAAGACAATAAATTTTTGCTTGCAAGTTTCTGCTTGGATGTTGGAGTCCACCACAATTCCTTCAGAGCACACAATGGAAGCCACAGGGTGTGAGTAAAAGAAAAATTTATTCCACCAAAGGGATAGAGCCGTTCATGTTTGTATTTAATGCGACATGTAAAGAAAATGACTTTGAAAACCAATATGTGTGTTCAACTACAAAATGATGCATCTGCCGAAACATTTTGCAAAACAGTTATTGGAGATTGGCAATGGGAAGATGGCAGATCTACACAATGTATCACGTTACCAACAAATTTTTGTAAGATGACATCAACCAAAGATGAATTGATACAAAAGGTTTTTCCAAATATCGCACGGAATTACAAAAATCATCCGTGGCTAAGTAAACGTGCTATATTAGCAGCTACGAACAATGATGTCAATGCCATCAATTTCAGTATTCAAAACAGAATACCAGGGGAAGCGACAACGTATAAGTCCATTGATACTGTGATTAATCAAGACGAAATTGTCATTTACCCCACGGGCTACATTTGGAGAATCCATATTTCTCACATAGACAACTGTATGAGGCCTGCTCATGCGTCAGATTACACATTGCCTTATACCAACGCTATATAGATGATATTATATGTGTTTGGAATGGC
>WMED01008209.1:0-17080 GCA_019650415.1 Pipa parva | reverse complement strand
TGGCCCAGAAGAAAAAGTAATTGAATAGGCCTGCCCTATGGGAACGACATAAATATCCACTGCTTTGTGCTTTTTTTCATAGAAAAATTGGTGTTTATTTGTCAGATCCCTTCCCCCATGACTAATTAATGCACATTCCACAAGCAAATATAAAAAGTATTTAACATTATTCTTCTTCTCTTCAAGCAGATATAGAATTGTTTAAGGATTTCTCATTTGTATATGACATTTATTTAATAAACAAGGGTAAGTTATTTGCTCTTCTTTAGTATCTAGTATATTTATTAATTCTCTGGCAGGAAAAAAAACATAGTTAGACTGGCCCAGTGTTCTTATTTTGATTATGTTGATTATTGATTGTTGATTATTAAATAAATGAAATAAAGGTTGAACTGACAAACCAAAAAACACAGTCAGTAGATTGTTATATATTGTTACAGTATAAAGGTGGTGCATGCTTCTTTTCAGCCATTGCAAGGAGAAAAGAACAATAAATAGTATACTGTAGCATTGGCTTGCATACCTATTAAACATATGCAGATACAAGCTTGCAGATTATTAGAAACAGGTATATAAAATTATCCATTAATATGCACAAGCTCCTTCTACGGATTGTTAATCTGGTGCGTACATCATAGGCTGTAACAACTATGTTACTAATCTCAAAATGTCCCCTTGTTGGACTTCAACCTACTCTTACTATTTACAACACTGATTTGTCTAGGTTACCCTATTTTGCAATACCTACAGAAGTCCCCATGCTGAGCTGCACCACTATGGACTATCTTAGGAAGTGTTCACAAGAGTGAGCCTTAATACATGATAGTGAAATTAGGAAAATAAAATTATAATATATTTATAGCCACTGATTGTACATTTATGTCCAGTACAAACACAAGTTCCCTTCCTGTACTGCTGCCCCCTCCCATGTCCGGGATCTAGTGGGTACAGAAGGTAGGCACTACGGCTGCAGAGGGGGTCACAGAGGTTGTGCCACCTATGTGGGATACCCCCTGTCTACCTCATGGAGCTACTGATAAAAAATGGAATCCTTTCTAAGACAAATGTATAGCTGATAATGCATGCCCATATTTCCATTTTCTTGTTCTAAATCTATCCTGTATCTCATCCATATTTATTTCAGAGTTAATGTACATATTTTTTTAAATGCTGGCCTATTAGTAGTTTATGCTGAAACATCTAGAATATGTATCCTAAATTCAGCACACCTCTGATCCTGATACCATGCAAAGTCAATAAATCCTGCAGACCACCAGACTTATTAGAAACAGCAGAATACAATATCAACAGGGTTAATTAATGCTACAGAGCACAATATCAGCATGGCTAACAGATTCAAAATCAATGTTCTTATGATGAACTGTTCCAAGATACTGTAATTTACAAAGTAAACTCTTAACTCTGGCAGAATGTGACATAACTTAAAAGGCCAGTTATGCCAATAAAGAAAATTGCTTTTTGGATTGGCATGGCAGTTATACATATGTAGAAAATTTCATCTTGCTTTGTGTTCTCTCTCTCTCTACTGGCTGCAGTCATTTTTATAAATTAGATTTTTGTGGGCACTTCATGAACACGGAGTTTAAAGACCAGGAGAGCCTTAGACTTCATGCCATATTTGTTAAATCCATTCCTCTGTGGTGTAACAATAGCTGTAACATTAACTAAATTGAATTATGAATAGCAAGCTGTCTAGTTTGTGCTCTAAAATGGATGAGAAAACAATAACTATAACTATCATTCAACCCAAGAATTGTGCTTTATAACTTTTGTGTAGCACATCTTTATATTGAACTTGGGTTCATGCTAGACAGACCACATTACAATAGTGGTTTGGTAGAGAAGTGTGGGAGAAAGAGAGAGGAAAACACTGCATTTTGTTGTCTTTGTGATAACGAAACAGAGGCAAGTATGTATTCACCTTCTTAAACAATAAAGCAAAGATATAATAAACCCATAACAACAGGCTTTAAAGAAAACTCCAGCTCAGGAACATTTTCAGACAATCAAGTCCTACCTCCAAAGAATAGGAGAATTGAGAGTGATACTGCATTCTAACACTATCCTGAAAGTGTCACTATTGACAGATGTGCTGCTGTTGTGATTTGAAAAGTTAGGTCAAATCAGTTTTTACTGTCTACTTGCTGGAGATAGGTGTAAATACACATCTATTCAGCAAATAGATTTGACATTTTTGAATTTACCACGGGGTAAATATTTTACGGTAACTAATGTCTTTGAATGGATGTCTTTTCTGATGGAAGGAGAAGGTTATATTTCTTGTTCTCTGTCCTGTTTGAATACAAGTCATTGTTATATAAAGATTAATAATTTTTACCTAGTGTGTTCATCTCAGGGAACCAGTGTACTATAGAAGCAGTTGTATAGTGAAGGGGAACACATGCCTGCTGCTAAAAAAAAAATGCCAAATGGCAGAATGTCTGAATATTCTCAAGGGAACCGCTGTGCTGTGGGCTTTAGTTTCCAATGTATGATGTAACCATCAGTAAAAAGGTGATCTTTAGGACTCCATACCTTAAGTAGGGTTTCAGACCAAAAGACACTTGTATGTAAGTGTCATGGTTCATGCTACTTCTACCTTTGCATTAGTTTAATATCTTAATCACTGTTCTAATTAAAACTGTAAAAGCTCACTTGACTGCAATGGACTGCATATTTTTGTTTCCTCCCTATACAATTCCCTTGTAGACAACAAGCAATGACAAAGCATTCACCAATGAAAAATCTTATATTGCATGAAACTTATTTAGTGCAAGTTTACTTTTCGAAACATGTTCTATTGTTTTGAGATACAAATAAAATTGTTTAGTTTTGATTGCGTTCTTTTAATATGGCTCGAGATACCACGAGTCTCCTTGAAACACTGCATCTCTCTTCCTCTATATAAAATATATACTAATATTATATAGCTAATGACACATAGAGAAATTGTAAATACAGCAGGAGAAAAATGTGTTTGTGTAAGGTCTCATTAAACATGTATTGTGCTGCATTCTTGTCCAGGGAGAGCATTTATCTGCACTGCTGTTTACCTAATTAAACCTAAATAGAACATGTTTTTTAAATATTGTCAACCTACATTCTAGAAAAAAAAATTAGTTCTGTCCTATGCAACTGTGCCACAGACTCATCCCCCCCATATAATGAACAATGATAATTCAGCAACCATTGTGGTTCAAGGTCACTTTTAATGAGATCCATAAGATAAATACCGAGTAACACACAGAGACGGCATTGTGTGTGCAAGGCTTTATGCGTCTCCTTCTGTGAACTCGACTTGCATTTATTATTATAAATGCCTTGTTCTTTTTATACTATTTTCCACAGTTCATGATACCACTATGGTTATCATCCTATTTTACATTATATACAGTATATTCCCAGAGAATGTCTGTGGTATATTAAGTTCACATGAAAAATAAAAATTTCCAGTTTTTGGGACACCTCTTATACTGCTGGATATTTGAGTGTAACAGTGATATTCTGTAGTATCATTATTATTCTCATCTGAATTCTAGACATATGACTTAAAACAATATTCTACCTTAATTTCCCATCCAAAGACTGCAAGGTTATGCTGGGAAATGTATTTCAATAAAAGACAGAAAGCCACAGTTTAAATCCAAAGCATAATTAGACACAGATTTGTGTTTTTTGTTTGTTTAGATTATAAACTGAAAATCAGTAGAAGCAGGAGTAGATAAACACTTCCACTGTTTATGTCACAGTACAACAATTACTGCTTTTACTGGAATAAAAGGTGTAACTATGTCTGCACAGTTTGGGTTTAACACACTGAAATTTCTGGATTTTTCAAGCTAGTTGAAAACGTGCTTTAAATGTGCCATATTTAGATCTTGGAACTCTGATTTAATTAAACATAAGAGACTTGAAATTGCATTATCGATCCTGACAAAATGCATAAATACAATCATTGAAACCCCTTTCCTAAAAGGGCTTTAAAGGAGACCTAAAGGTATTAAAAAAAAAAAAAAACTGTATTGAAAAACAGTTTTATTATATTAAGTTGAATCCGTGTAGTCACAGCATCAACTGTGCTGTAATTTCCCAGAACCGATGCTAACTTCATAATGCACAGGCTGACACAGGAGCTAGCACGAAGCTCTTCCAACTTGGTTGAATCCGGCTCACACATCATCACACTCATTGCGGGGAGTGTTCTCATTGGCCCCAGCAATGAACGTGATGATGTTGAAACCATTTTTCACCGCTGGTGCAACCAAGTGGGAGGAGCTTCGCATTGGCTCCTGTGCCATCCTGTGCTATGAAGTAAGCATCGGTGCCAGGAAATTACAGCACAGTTCATAATGTAACAATTCAACTCAATATAAGGTAAGTTTTTTAAATGTATCTTTTTTATTTTATACCTTTATTTCTCCTTTAAAAACAAGACTGATCCTGCTATGGCCTGCTTTTGATTTCAGCAATTTTTATTCATAAATTGAAACAAAAAACAACAGAGAAGATTGTTTAAAATAATTTGACACTTCTTAGGGTTCATTCGTAAGGTGGACTATGGGACACTCCTGGATTGTAAAATATGCCATTTATAAATGTATTTCTAAATTTATGAGCATAAAATACAAATTTATGCTGTGCAAGTCACAGAAATATAATATATATAATGTGAATATTGCACCCATTTTTGAAAATATTCTAGTATTTGGCATTATAGCATCTCTTTAATTTTACAGTTCTCTTCAATTGAATCATTATTTTTGCTGATTGGAATGTTCAGTGTACCTGCAACTGTTTGAACAGAGGGTTAAAAAAAGCTTTGTAGGTTTGTATAAATGTATTATCAATGTAAATTCATTGTAACTTACAGCTATCATAGTTAACTTTATGGTTAATATACTGTACATATATTATGAAACTCTATTATAATGGGGGCTTAATGTTCCTTGAACCATTTACTGTATACTGAGCTTTTGTTAAGAAATTGAGTCAAGCACATGCCAGCATAGTTTTGTAGCTATTTACCTGTTTGATTTGAAACAATTTAGCCTTTTTTTTTAATTGAAATTTACAGAAAAAATATTTAACTGTAATGCTGAAGTCTTCACAATCACCAGAAGAACTGAGCGAGAGCTAAATGGCAGCTCAGGAGAGTGTCATGTTTTTTACCACTTATCATATCTTCCCCTTTTGTTAAAACACGATCCAGGTACCATAAACTGATTAACTTGAAAACAAAATATTACCTTAGGGAAAGATCTCAAAGCTTACACTGAATATCATTTTACAAAACAGTAAAAACGTCTGGAAACTTGTCTGTCTAATGTTAAACACTGTGTTTAAAGATAAACATGACCTTTACTGTGTTATTAAGTAGGTGAACAAGGCTATGTGAGAATGTGAAAGAATAAATATTGACATTCAAGAGGAGATAGTTTTTCAGATTTCATAGCTTTGTCCACCCTATGTTCGGATTCTTATTTATTGTATTTTTCAGCTAAAGTTCTGTAGCACTTGTTTAAATAGGCTTATGATACAGTAACTTTTGCAGAACATCCAAGACAGGTTAAAATAGGCATCAGGTGTGATTTTTTGAGGAAGGGCAATGGTTTAAACCCTCGCTGACAAAAGTAGGGGGTGTGGCTATAACAGAGCAAAGCTTGCAGGGGGCCCTCCCTACATTTGTAGCACCACCTTGTTCACCTTCTTCTCCACCCAAAAGATACCTAGATTGGAAGGAGGCACTAGGTGAAAATAAGCTGTCACCCAAGTATGTGGGCAGTGGTGCAGCAGCAGAGTGGCTAGGCACCCTGGAGGTAATGGCTTATAAAGTCACTGCTACCACATATGCTACACCCCCTGATTGAAACATTAACAATGTTTGAAAAGTGGAAAAAGTTTGCTAGACAAATTCAGCTCTTGGGCACCAGATGTATGTTATGCTTGTTTACACTTGTGGCATGCTCTTTGCATTAATTATTTTAAGTAAGAGTTTAAGTCACTCATTGCTCAGGGAAGGGTTGCGCTAAACTGTAATCCTTATACAGGATGCTCATTCCCCCACAGTGATTAGGAGAAAAAACAATAGTCAAATCCTATTGACATCTGAACTCAAAAACCCTCTATATCTAAGGTTATTTTGGAATGTATAGAGGTGCAGCTGTAAGGTTATTTACCTTTCAGATATGTATTTATTTGGTTTGTGAATTTATATACTGTTGACATCTTCTGCTATACTTTTCTGAGATTAATTATTCACTTCAGCCACTGCTCAAGTAGTGTTTAGAATCTAGTTTTCCTATACAGTCACAAACTCAGAGACAATCTGACACAGACTGGGGACAATTTTATCAGGCTTTAAATTACCCAGTATGCTTTTGGATTAAATCATTGTTCAAAAACAGCCACAAATAAAGTTTCAAATGGTGCATTAAAAATACGGGTACAAAGGTGAACATGATGGCAAACAATTTAAAAGGATATGCATTGCTCAACACAGTTGCTATATAAAGCTATTTATAAAAGTAAACTCAGTTCAGCCAGTGTTGCCATTGCATAATACCAAGCCTATTGCTATAGTCCTATCTGCTTTATAAGGTGGTATGGGACACATAGTAATATCTTCCATTTTTTTGCAGCTTGCATTGTAATAGAACAGTTGGGTAAAAAAAAAAGTTGCCACCCTCCATCAACTGTACAGTGCTACTACACTTTATACAAAACTGGATGGACGTGTGTCTCTTTTCAGCCTTATAAACTGTTACTATGTTTTTATGCAATCCAAAATTATAATATGCAGTATTTTTACATAGGCCTCTAAATCAAAATATGTACACTAACCGAAAGTTATTAAACTTGGAAAGGCCGCTATGGGTCTTTCCGAGTTTACTGAGAGAAATCTCGCATTGTTCTCGTGAGATTTCTTGAGATCGAGTTTTTCGATCTTGATTTTTTTGAATTTTTTTTTTGATGGAAAGGAAGCCATACTTTACATTAGCAGCGTGTCTACCTTTCCATTGAAAATTTTGAAAAATCTGGATCGAAAAACTCAATCTGAAGATCTCAAAGGAAATCTCGTGAGAACAATGCAAGATTTCTCTCGGTACACTTGGAAAGACCCATAGCGGCATATATTTTGATTTAGAGGCCTATGTAAAAATACTGCATATTTTAATTTTGGATTGCATAAAAACATATAACTTTCACCCTTAATAGTAGCAAAATCTCTACCACAACACAACCACTATGTTCATTTCAATGTAGTGACTAATATACTGTTGTAAATAGTGTTTCACAGAAAGGGGAAAAAAAGCAAATTAGAATTTGATGAGGCATTAATTGTAAAATCCTTTTCCTCAGCCAAACAAACTAATGTTTGACCTATGTAAAGCATTAAAATAGCCCAAGTGATGCTTGCTTTACATTCCCCCTGTGTAAGAAAAATCATTAAACTATTGAAACGTCGCTTCCATTTGGAAAATGTAGGCAGAAATAATGGAATTAAATTTGTTATATGAACATAAGGCTAAAAGGGCCAGTGGAAGGGACATGTATTTAGATCCTCACACAGCAGGAATGTTTAATTCCCTCTGTTAAAGAGAATCTTTAGCCTAAAATATTTATTTAGTAAGTGGCGGACAGTGGAAATTTTCAATTAGTTTTTTTTCCCTTTTTTTTTTGTTTAATGGTTTTCATCCTTTCTACAAAGTGTATTTTGAATTATTTTCTAGTTGCTGACTGTAGCAGTCACAAAATGGATCATGTGTTTGTTTAGCTTTCATTTACACCATTTTTACTGCTCAGTCCAGCTAGCTATCCTGTGTCTGTAGTACAAAACTACAGGGAGGGACTCCAAGCTTCCTTAAAGTGCACATGCAGTGTTTTTATCCATGCTATATTCAGTACAATGCTTTGGGAAGACTGAGCCTTTATTTTGTCTCTGCTCAGAGTATACAGGGCCTTATCAACTAAAGTCTGAATAGTCACGTAGAGTTATGAATTCACATCTATTCGCCACTTTCCCATGTTTGCTTATTGACTAAAATTGGAGAAGTGGTGAATATGCAAACCAATTTGGGCTTCTACGATAGTCACGAACTTATGGAGCTCTTCACATTAGTTCACATGAATGTGCACAAGTACTTTTACTATTGACTAAGCTGCAGAGTGTGTTGAAAGTGTGAATGCGACTGAGTGTACTGCTCCAAATTCACCTGTTTGACTTTGCCACCCCAGACTGGTGAATTGGAGGGATTGAGGGCAGGGTTCCAGAGTTGTATAAGGTGGCTATTTAGTCAAAAGTGACAATGCTAACTGCAGTATGACTTAGAGATAAGATGGCATAAAAATAGATAGAATATTCACAGAATACAGCTAGTGGGATATGATGACTGATATCACTGCCCTTCACTTGTCAAATTCCCTTCACTCCACATGACTTCTCATCCTACTTCTATCTGACTTACTACCCCGCACTACACATCTGACAGTGTTGGCTACTGTCCGCCTATTCGACAATTGTATTCTCCACTTCATCAATAAGTAGAAGTGAATTTGTGACTATTCTGGTGATGCAACTCGAATTTTAGTGTGGTGAATTCACCCTTTAGTCAATAAAGCCCTGAGGCTAATTGAGCGCTATCTTTGCAAAACTAAATCTATGCACAAAAAATGCAAAGTTAATTTACTGCTGACACATTCCTTGACATCATAGCACATTAATCATGTTAGTTAATTTGTTAATTGTAAGACTGTTTGTAGATTCTGAGGTCAGTCTGAATGTTGACACCTGCAGCCTTAGAATGTCCTACAAATACTTGATCATGCGGATGAAACATTATGTCTATGGGATGATGTGTATACCCCAGTGTAAATATGCGGTTCATATTATAACTCTGTAATTGTAAGAAGGTGGTGCCCAACACTTTTCTCTTCTATAATTAATCTATAGCCAGAGTGTATATGAGAGCCTGATGTGGGTTTGCCATTTTATTATCCCTAACATATATATACTGTACATTTAGCCCTGCTCCAAATTGATTAGCTACCATTCCTCTGCATATTGCTTCAATCAATGGTGTACCTGCAAGTTCATTTGAATGAGTGATCAATTAGCAGTAGTGTTGACAACATTCTCATGCCAATACCATACATCAGGCAGGATGCATCCATGATTGCTGCAGCCTGTAATTATATGTTTAGGGAGTTGTGGTGTTAGCTGCCAAACTGTATTGTCATGTAATACTAATATACTATTAAAATAATGTACCTTTTAAATTCTGGCGTGAAACACAGAAATATTTCCACTGTTTACTGTTAAAGTTGGAGAAAAAAAAGTTGCTGCTGTGCATCCTATTAGAGATAGTAAAGTCATTATATATAGGATAATGTGCCCCTTTCTTTAATTTATAGGAATAATAAACGTTAAGGAGTCTTATTACCATATAAAAGCACTAGGTCGCAGAGCATGGAACTCTGAGGTGACTTTTAATATCCACATAAATTACACTTTTATAATGCACAAGACTGTTTCAGAAAACAAAATAAAACACATTTACTGTACCTCCTAAAACTCATTTCAGCACTTGATAAGCATTGTTGGTAAAACTGCTTTTCTCATTTCATTTTTATATTTAGTCCTTGCTTGTGCCATTGCATCACCCAGAAAAATGTAGTTTAAGGTTATATTGTTATACTGCAGTTTGAACAGAAAGTCTACAATTCCCACGATGCCATGCCAACCACAAGAGGGTGTTTTAGTGGCTTAAGAATCCATTGTTTGTTCTTTTGTATTATTTAAAACAATGTGCTGCACTGTTTCCAAGTTTCAGAAATTTCATAGGCCAGCGGTTGGCAAAGTGCAGGTCTTTAGCTGCTTTGTTGTGGCTTGGAGCGCACCTATGAAGCCCGCCAATGACCTCCAACGCCTCTTCTGATTGGCCGTTGGCAGGTCATATGGTTGGGAGAAGTGCACTTCTCCCACTTTGCGGCTCACACAAAATTGTTGCCGCTGGAGGAGGGAGCAAAATGGCTCCCTCATCTAAGTTTGCTGACTCCTGGTGCAATTTATAGTAATTAGTCACAAGATAGATTCAGTTGTATACAGAAGCATTTGCTTCCTTGTCATTTTATCACAGAAAATCCTTTGCAGCCCTCCAATAATGTTTCACAACATTCATGACTACAAATTCTGTGACCCTTTGTGAAGTATATTTCTCACTGAAAGACTACAGTGGCAGTTGGACTAATGCAGTTGCAACAATACAATTGCATTTAGGAGAAGTGATCTGGAGATGAAGCATTGCCTATTTCAAAATGATGTTTTTAAATAGCTAAAACTAGCTGTTTATAAGGTTAGAATTTATACCACGTTCCATGCTGCTATAGTGTGTACTGCATAGTGTAACATTATTATGCTGTTTGATGTATAGCTTATTATTATAGTGTAGGCAATTACTATGGGATGTACACCATTATCTTTAAGCCAATGCAGGAAGTACTGTGTGAATTCCCAAAAGATGTTAAATACTTAAATACATAGAGCTGATGTGCAATCCAAAATTACTGTAATCAGTAGACAATACTTGCCCTTTAACTTTGCAGGATAATTAAAATTTAATCTGTGCCTCTGATATCGAATAACGATACACTTCTTTCCCTCTGGGTCTCCGAATCAAAGATAACTTGGCCCAACCAAGTACTTGGTATGTGGAGTTTTAATCAGAATAAAACAGACACAGACACGGTCAGTTTCTCAGATTAATGGCTCGATTTATTACAGAAATCAGAAGGTTTATATAGCATTTTAGAAGCAGGGTTTTGGATAACATCGCTTATCTTATTTACTCCATCAGAGTGGGGGTGGTTGGGTCACCTTACCCCTCACTCTCTCACCTAGTTTACTTAAGCTAAATCAACATAGATACATGAGTACATGTGAGTACATCTGAAGCAACATGTTGCCTTGAACAAGACCCCGTGCATCAGCAGATTTATTAGAGGGTCATTCCATTAACTATTAGTGTCCATTTGAGTGTTCATATCATATAGAATTAATGTCATATTGATTTCCATATCACCTCAAGTAGATATCTAGTGTGATGAAACTATTCTGAAAATTATCGCACATGCTAAATATTTATGTGAATGAAAGTATAAATATCCTACTGTAAGTTGCCATTGTTAGGAAAAAGCAATTTTTCATATTTCAGTGCCTCTGGGTAATTTAACTTCCTCTAATCACCTGCATAAAGTCAGAATAAAACTTCTAGTAACACTGTTCTGCTTTTGCCTCAGGATACTTCACCAAATCAATATCCCAATGCCTTCCATAAACCCGCATGTCTAGCAGACATTCCATAACATGGTTCCGGAAACTAACTGCATACAAGTGCCACTTTATTATGTACAGGAAAACAATTCCGCATCTGCGTTATCCCTTACCCATAACTCTGATCATTTTACCTCTTCCCCCTCCCATGCCTTTTTCATTCTTCTCTTTTTAAACTAGCACATTTAATTTTCTTACCCCTGGCAAATTGCTTCTGCCAACTCCATTCTCACCCCTGCAATAAGATCTTGCCTTTTTCTTTAATGCCTACGCACCAGGGAGTAAGTGATACAACTTTGGTTGTAATGTTGTGTCTTCCTACCACTGTCCTCCAACCTATAGGTGATTTACCCTTAGAAATGTAACCAGGAGGTGTAAATAATGTGTTGAAAAACACTGGTTCAACAAGGGGTGGTTGGCAACTTATTTTGCAGTTCACACTAGAGTTACCATAGACTTTTCATCTGAGGCCTTTTTCCTTCTGTATGGATTATGTGACTCATGACAGAGGTTCCATCATGGTTTTTTGTTTTTGCAGACTTTGGTCATTGACTAAAGGCTAAATAGTCACATATATCTCTGAAGTCACATCTATTCACCACTTCCCCATGTTGGCTTATTGAGCAAACTCTGTGAAGTGGAGAATATGCATCCAATTCAGGCATCTGTGATAGTAACAATCTTATGGAGCTCTTCTCACCACTTCACATGTGAGTGCACAGGTACTTCTACTATTGATTAAGCAGAGGAGTGCATTGAGGGAGTGCATGAGAGACTAGATGAAGTACTCCGAATTCCCTAGTTTCACTTTGTTACTTCAGACAAGCTAAGTAGGGGACTGATAGTAGGGCTCTGAATCCTACTTCTACCCATCTGACTATGCCACACATCACATCTGACAGTGATCTCCACTGTCCACTTATATAACAAGACTAGTCGCTGCTTAGTCAATACTGAGAAGTGAATTTGTGATTATTTTGGCAATGCAAGTGGAATTGTAATGAAGTAAATTTGACAGGTGAATTTGCCCTTTAGTAAATGAGGTCCATATTGTACAGCAGCCTCGTCTACACTTCCAACAAATGAAATATAAACTAAGTTTGTATGGATATTTGGGAGTGGGGGGAGTTCTCATATTCAGCCACTAAAATGAATAATGGGTTTGATAGTCTTGGTAAATATTAAACAGGAGAATTCATCAAGGGGCAATCTTTACAGAGGCCTAGTCACCTATTGAAACCAATTAGATGTTAGCATTCACAGATTCAGAAAAATAGAGTTAAGAAAGTCAATCTCTGATTGGCTGCTATGTATATACTGTAAGTCTTCTATTGATTATCAGGGTGCATCAGGCTATAACAACCAATCAGCCTAAAGATGTTAGAATAAGGAAACACCAATATCGTATTAGGTGCTATGGTCTAGTTTATTGGAGATAATATATGGACCATTTTATTTTATAACCTTTGGAAATATCTCAATGTATATGTAATGTACATTAATGTATTTCAGTTTTATATCCACTTCCACACCTGTTATTTTAAATGTAAACCTTTGTTAAATTATCTGCATTTTTTTTTTATCATATTCATTTTTTTTTGTGTAACATTTTAATGTGCAAATTTGCTGTTATGCTTGTCTTAATTATTCTATTAGGATGCCTATTAAATGGATATATGGCTTCCATATAAGTTCGTCACCCAAATAACCCCAAACTTTTTTTAAGCACTTAACTAATATGATATATGCATTAATATTTAAGCTGATATTACATGGAAATAGGACATTTTCCCTTCATCTCCCTGTTTTGTCTGCCGTGCCACTGGACTGAAAGACTGTTAAGTGTGCAGCTATATGGCAGTTTCCAACTCCAACAAGAGTCCAAACCAGTGCCCACATTTAAAGGATAATTTACTTTCAGTTTTCATTGAGCTTTGGCATATCTAACACAATTGTGAGAATGTGTGTGGTTGGAATAGTGGAATATTTTATTCTTTGTTTTCTCTTACACAGAAGTGCCATCCACACATTCTGCTTTTTATGCAATTAGTACAGGGATGTCCAACCTGCCTGTTTGAATGACACTCTTGCAGTCATGGAACATGTGCTTACTTGGCTTCAGGCTGGGGATTTACTAGTGCACAAAGCAAATATGAAGTGAGAATTCTTGTTAAACTCAATGAATTAGTTAATGAAAATTCTATTACTGTATGTCATGAGAAATATTTCTGGAAGCATGGGTATTATTAGGCTTTGTCCCGAAAGAAAGTTTTACAAAATAAGTACACATATATTACGTGTGTAGCTGTGCACAGAGGACATTTTGGAATCAATATATTTCGGTTCAGTATAAAGACTGTTTAATTTTATATTTCCGAGATGCATCGGCCTTGTTAGTTTTCTTTCTATATCTAGTAATAAGTGTACCTTGAGTGCTTTTAAAAGAATATACATATGGCTGGATTGTTTTCATTTAATGCAAGGATGATTATTACCAAGATTTTAGATGATTTTCTACATAAGTAGAGAGTTGGATTTGGTGGCATTCAGGTGGCAGTGTGCAGACTAACAGCTGAGCATGGAGCTTGACTCTCTCCCTTACACAACTGCTTTTTCTGTATTGTTTCCTTTTATCACTATAGTCCATAAACACAATAATGTACTGTTTTCATTGAGCAAGATAAAATGGTTTGACGCTAAGCTGTACTCCTTTCTTTGACTTTGGGGGATTAGTTGGTTTGATTGTGCCATACAAAAAAAAAAGCAATATTTGAATTATTAGACACTACCCTGTAGATAAAACTGTTGGGATACTCTCCAACAGGTGTTTGCTCATGTCTACAGTTATGCAACAAGCTCTAACCCTGTATTGGCTTGGTACATCCAGATCTATTTAGATGTGTTTGCCAGCCACCGCAATGTATCTACCTTTTTATTATAGAATTGCATTGAACGTCATATGGTGCTTAAGGGTAGATTCTAGATGGTGCTACCCCAGAAAACTGGGAGATGACATCCTTAACTTATGGGCAGAAATTTATAAAGGACCATTTGTTTTATTAACCGCAATTCAATTTTTGCTGCTTTTTTTCTTTTCGCCATAATTTTGATTTCTCTCAATGTATGGAGCGCCGAATAAAATCTATCAATAAATATCAATACTTTAATACTGTCACATTTTACATTGCTTTCAAGTGGAGCTCCTCTTTGACCAATTTCAATATTGATATCACCGATCTTTAAACTGGGCACTTAAAAAAAACTTTTCAAAACCACTTCCATAGGGAATAATGAGTTTTCACCAACCTCAATCATGCAAACACTTTTCAACTATAAAAAAGGTCAGAAGAGGCTTAATAAATATTGATATCATTAAAGGTATAATTAAAGGTATACCAATACCAGGAGAAAACTTTTTTTCAATTTTTATAAATATGTAGCATGCAAATATTTTTCTGTTTTCATCTGTCATTTAAGAAACACCCAACACAGCCTCCAACCTTCTCTCACACTAGCCAGATCTTAACCTAACTCTTGGGAAGCACCAGACCACAACAGGGAGGTTGAAATAAATCTAAAAGAATTATGGTTGATATTGTTGGCCTTAGGCCTTATGCTTACCATGACTTGTTTGTAGCTTCTTGCCAGATCTTTTATGCTGGCTGGTAACTAGGACCCAGATCAGATCCTTCTGACCTCTTCTGTGATAACCTACTGCTATTTGGAGCAGTTTAACTTGATAATAGTACTACTGGTATTATCAATAAGATAATGAGAAAACCAGACATGTTTTAAATCTAAGGTAGATAATATCTGTCTTTAAATTGAAATAAGAAATACGTAAATAAACTATTTAACTTACATCTGCTTGTATATAATTTATACATAAATTACATCTGCCGTGCTTTTAAGTAGAGGAATAAACCAGGCTCATCCTCTTGCCCTAGACCAGGGGTTGGCAAACTTCTTTGAGGAAGGAGCCATTTCTCTACCTCCTCCAGCGGCAACAACTATTTTGTGAGCTGCTGGAGGAGCGCACTCTCCCAACCACATGACCTGTCGACGGCCAATCAGAAGAGCCTTCGGTGGTCATGGGCGGGGTTTTGGAGCTGCATTTTGCTGACCCCTGCCCTAGACAATAAACCCTAAATGACAAGTACACACTAGTCACCAAATATATAATGCTTGTAAATCAGTCTGGTTGCCTTTCAGTTGTACACTATTTTGGTTACTTATCAGAATAAACTTAAAACAACTTGTGACATGCTAGCTAAAACAATGCATTACATTAATTAACAGCTACATTTTTGACACATATTTTTTTTCTTTATTACATATCGTTAAGTGATATAATTTTTTAGGTATACCCTAGATCTCACTATAATCACCAATATTTTGCTGGCAACTCTGTGAAGGTTTGCAAACACTGTGTGGACTGTTTTCATCGGGAGAGTTGTTTGCACCTCTTTGTTGGACGTGAACATTCCACTTTGAAGCTTAGATTTGTCTTAAATTCCCCGTTTTTTTTTTTCTTCTCTCTGTGTAACTTTATTCATCTGCACATTCTGTCGTTTACATGTTAATGGGTATAAGGATTGTTCCTGAATAATTGTGTATTTATATATGATTTATGATGTTAATATAGTCATTACTTAACTAATGTTTACTATTTAAACATACTTGCTCGACTCTTGACTATACCTGGTTATCTATCTCATGACTGTATCTAATCCTCCATCAGGAAACTACATTTCCCATAATACACTTGTTCCGTACTTCCGGGTTATGCAAGATAGTAGCATTGCAAGATAGGCCGTTCGTCACCGCGTATTCTTATGCGATGACGTTGGCCGTCTAATCACGTGATGATGTCATCGCACGCATAAGTACCTTACACTATTTAAACCCCTAAATCAGTGAGATAACACATGACCGCGAGAGGAAGCCGGGGAACAGCGAAATTGCCTAACCGTTATTGCTCCTCCATCACTTTGAAAACCACAGTGTTCTAACACCTTTACTTCATACCTTGCTGCAAAGGAGGAACTTTACTGACTACCTGAGACTAACTGACTGTATTTATACCCTAATTAGATATAACGTATTCACTTATACATTAGTGTGTTTCTCAGGTATAATGATTCTATTATTTGAAATGTATCAATTCTAACGGCACTCTTTCTACAATTATTTTACTCATGTTTTAATTGATTTTAAACTTTTTGTGTGTATTTTCACTCTCTATATAAATAATAAATAATTGGTGTGCACTTTATAAGAGAGCCCACTCTTTCTTTTCTAGTACAGCATAATTGTTTTCACCCCATAAGTAGCACCCATATTTATAATTTTGACTACCTTATTGGATTGCTCACTACTGATCTTCTTCTTGTTTTATACCCTAGATCAGGGGCGACTAACGTTTTTGGTACTCCATGCCAAAAAGGTGAGCGCTCCTTCAGTGCAAGCCACAGACCCGGCCTGAAAACTGTCAGATCGGGTCTGCGGCCTGTACTGAAGACAGGCTTGGTGAAAGCTCGCGTGCCAACAGAGAGGGCTCTGCGTTCCCTGGCACGCAAGCGATAGGTTCGCTATCCCTGCCCTAGTTTGTTGTTTTAATAGATCGAAACAGAATCTCACACTATGTGAAAATTAATGCAGCGCTACTGTTTATGAAAACTAATGAATAAATACGTGAAGAAAACAATGATAGTCCAATTATATAGAGTG
>WMED01008208.1:4993-17081 GCA_019650415.1 Pipa parva | reverse complement strand
ATATACATATATATACACACACTCCTGTACTGCACAGCCATATACATATATATATATATACACACTCCTGCACTGCACAGCCATATACATATATATATATACACACTCCTGCACTCCTGCACTGCACAGCCATATACATATATATATATATACACATTCCTGCACTCCTGTACTGCACAGCCATATACATATATATACACACACTCCTGTACTGCACAGCCATATACATATATATATATGTACACACACACACATTTCTAAAGATCATTTCAGCCTTTTCTATTCATTTTGACATCTGTCTATGCTTTTCAATGTTACTTTTTATTTAGTTGGAGTTTTTGACTCCGCTAATTTATATAGGACTGAAAAGAAACTGCGATATTGAAAACGATTGAAATTGATAAATATTAATCAAACCAGAACGATCTGCGGTGTTTTCAATGCGATTCCCTTTCTATTTCATATTGATAATAACATTGTTTGACAGGTAATAAACTAATAAATGGTTAAACTAATCTGTGACTAAATGATTGAACCAAACCCAACAAATGGGTTTTGCCAGCCTAAAGCAGGTGAACACTTTTAATTTTTTTAATTAAACGGCTTTATAAAATCATTATAAAAATGCGATATCCATACAAATTGCTGCTGTTTCACCAGCATTAAAAAGTCAAAAATCTTTTTGACGTTTATAAATATAGTGTTACTGTCACGCAAATGATATGACACTTAACTGGGTCGGTACCAGCTATTAATATCATTCCTAGAACACATTCATTCGCTTTTGATTCAGACAACCCTTGCAAATTACCCAACCTTCCCATATTGCTGGAGTGCGTCCGGTTAAATTCGCACTCATTTCAAAGGACGCAGATCTGGGAGATATTTATAAAAATAAAAAAAGTTTTTCTCCTGATATATCGATATACCTTTAATTAGGTGGAAAATATTGATATTGCCGATACTGATATTTATTAAACACCTTAAGACCAGTGTTTGCCTGGTTGAGAGAAGGGAAAACCCATTATTTTTCCTATGGAGATGGTTTAGAACATTATTTCTAGTTGTCCCCATTTGAAAAGATCAGCGATCGATGGAAAAGGAGGTCCTTTGAAAGAAATGTAATGTGAAGTGGTATTAACGCATTGATATGTACTGATATGTACACAGCTTTTTCAGCATTACATAAATTGAGGGAAAAAGGAAAAAACAAAAGTTGCGTTAAACAATTTAAATAATCACAATAGTAAGTCCAAAAATCAGTGAGAAAGTATTTTGAGATGTTGCAGCTCTCTTCAAAACGGAGCAATCCCTCCACTCCAATGTGAGAAGACATCCAAAAAAATTGAATGACTTTTTTATCTCCTGATGAAGCTGCTTTATCGGCACAGTGGCGAAACGCGTTGAGGAAAGTGTTACTGTGGAGTTTGGTTCTCTTCTATATACAGGAAGCTGTTACCTGACTGTTCAACCCTGTTGTGGTTATATTTTATCGTGTGTATTTGAAAACTTATTTGCGAGTACCAAATCTTATACAAGTTTGTACATATTTCATGTTATATAAAAGCAACCTGCACTATGGAAGTTATTTTCTCTCTTCTTTTATTGAGCTCTGTACCTGCGAGAGAGCTATATGCCCTTTTATTCCATTATCTGCGCTTACTAGAGGGAATATCTGTGGATCTGGTGTACATTTAAAGGTTACAATTTGGTTTGTCTCTGGTGAGCAGTTTGTATTTATATTACAGATTCACACTGTGTGATTTTGTGCTGCCGCGTTTTGGAAAGATTTTTTTCTCGATTTCAAGTTCACTTACTACCACTGAGTGTTGGCACGTTTTGGACTTGGCAAGCAATACCGGCAGACTCCAGATTAATTAACTTATAATGGTATATGAAATAAAGGGGATTCACAATGGCATTGGTGGAAAGGTTTATTTGGCCACAGCTTTTTAAACATTATTAGACATATTGAACATAAAATTTTAAAGCACTGAAATTGGTGATTATCCATCCAAATTTTAACCAAGAGTCTATGACTAGTCTGATTAGAGAAGGGCAACGCCATCAGCCATTGCCACTCGACCAGAACTGCCATGACTCACCAAAGAAAGGGGCAATGCCATCAGCCATTGCCACTCTCCAATTATAACACACCAGCTATCTGGGTAGAATCCCAACGCCATCAGCCATTGTTGCTCCTCCAGGATAGCCCCTTAAATCATCAACCAAATATGGGCAACGCCATCAGCCATTGCCACTCACCAAATTAAATCACCACCAGCTATCTGGGTAGAGGCCCAAGGCCATCAGCCATTGTTGCTCCTCCAGAATAGCACCATAAATCATCACCAATGCATAACCATTACAGTGTCAGTGCCATGTAAAACCTCAAAAAACATTCAAAGCTGTGACAATAGAAAAAACACATATTATAAAGTTTTCTCTTATTATACATATATATATATATATATATGTTTATTTTTTTATATTAAACAAAATTAACCATATGTAAAACTTGGGCGGGTGGGTGGGATTTCTGTTTAAAGCTGGATTTCCACAAAATGGCATCCTGAGTGGAAACCTCCCTCTAATACACAGTGTTACCACACCCCCTCCCCTACAATTGCAAAATTCCCCGGTAACTTCCTGTAGGTTAGAAACAAATGAATATTCAGTACTTTGGGCTACCTGGGCTTGCCAGGTCCTGTCTCCTCCCCACCTTGAATTTTGGTTTGGGGTTAGGAGGCCAGGTACCTTTCTAATTTGTTATTATTTTTGATGCGGCACTAAATAGTGCCTCTGTTTGCGCTTTCTTTTTTATCCATAAATTGAGGGAAGTCGAAAAGAAAAAAAAAATGTCGCTAACGGGGCAAAAAGCGAGGAAACGAATCAAATTGCAGTGAATAGGTAGAAATTATCTTTAGAAATTTTCCCCATACAATTAGAATGCAAAAAGTTTGGACGAAATTTACTAAACTCGAAAAGCCCGATTTTGCCTTACAGTTTAAATAGGAGGAAGAGTTATATAAATGGATAGGAGGGTAACAACTGCAGTAGCTCAAAGTGTCAGTTCATTAGCCTATAGGTGCCAATTAAATAAGAAAATAATTACAATAGATTACATGATATGCATATTATATAGGCATATGTAAATATGCATATATTTTAACCAGACTGTATTTGGAATTTACTTATGGGTCTCCAGAATTATATTGGTAAAATAAATGTACTGTTTTCATCAATACACACTGTACGAAGCAGTAAGTGAGGTCCCCCCTCCCACCGACCCCCATATGTTTTTGAAAAAAGGAAAAAAGAATTCAAATTGGATTGCTCAGCACTCAAAATTCTAATTGCTCATTATACTGAGATAATTGGATGAGTAGAAAACTGTTAATTTATGCATTTCTGGAAAGTGTGAAACAAAAGTAAAATGGAAGGATAGAGATAGAGTTCTCCTATCCTCATGTCATTCACCCACACAAAATATTTCAAAAAGATCAGCGGAATCTTTCACTTATTAACTCTGTTATGAATATAAAATTGGTACGAAAAAGTGGATGAATCAGAACAGAATCAAATTTCTCTCTGCCCTATCAAAATATACTAAATAAGGATTCATTACAAAAGGCAGCGTGTGTCAGTTTGCATTTTATCGTTTATTATGGAACTGTAAATTTTGTAAATGTAAAGCTAATGACAGACCAAGCTTTTTGTCACTTTGCAGCGGTTCCCATTTACTTTACCGTCAATTCCTTGCTTATTGTTTGAAAATATAGCCGTGGTGTGATTTTAGGGCTAAAATTCCTGCAGCTATATATATATATATATATATATATATTTTTTTTTTCGCAGGGTTTAGAGCTGAGTCAATATGAATCAGTTCAAGGAAACAAAGGGTCTTATTGACCAAAGGATGAATTCACCTGTCGAATCACCTCACTACAATTTGAGTCTCCTCGACAAAATAGTCACAAATTCACTTCTGACTGTTGACTGAGTGGAGAAAACACTTGTCAAACAAGTGGACATCAGCTATCACTGTCAGATGTGTAGTGTGGCATAGTCAGGCGGATAGAAGTAGGATGCAAGCAAACTCATGCGAAGTGAGGTGAATTCAACAAGTGAAGTGTAGTGATGTCAACCTCACCATATCCCTCCCTATATCTTCTCCATATCCCACTAAAATGCATTCTGTGAATATATATATTTCTATGTCACCTTGTCTCTAGGTCATGTCGTCACTTAGTCGCATTCGCCATTGTCACTTTTGAATGAATAGTCACCTTATGCAACACTGGAGCCCTGCCATCAAGCTCCCAATTTGCCATTTTGAAATAGTGAAGTCAAACAGGTGAATTTGGAGCAGTTCACCTAGTTGCATTCACACCTTCGCATGGTCGCACCACTCCGAGTGAACGGTTGAAGTTTGCGACTATTGTAGATGCATGGATTGGTTGATTATATGCAACTTCACAGAGTTTATTCAATAAGAACAAAGGGAAGTGGTGAATAGATGTGAATTCATAACTCTACGTGACCATTCAGACTTTAGTCAATGAGGCCCAAAATGCTTTTCTGATATAAAAACTAAATAATTTGTTCCATCTGGTATCTTGAAAAAGAGTTTTGTTATTATGACCTTAATGGATAAGTAAAGTTATTGACCAAGCTATACATATATATTACAGTATGTAACGCTTAAGTGGCGGTATTTACTAAGATCGTACTTTAGTACATTCCATCCCAAAACATCAAACCAGCTATGAGACATCTCCAGGGGTGAGCCCCGCTTACATTTGGAGTAGGATTTATTCAATAAGACATAGGTGTGCATACAAATTAATAAAGAGGGCGCCAGTAGTTCTTTTGCAAACAGGATAACCTCATTTATTAACCACACACACATATATAAACAGCAGCAGCACATATTACTAAATTCAGCCATAAATATTACATAGGAGCAGTGAAAGAGATCATCATAGCAAAGACACAAATAACAGCATTGCACATTATAGAAAGCATCCACAGGGTTATCAGTATAGTTACCACCCAGGAGTTACATCTCATCCTCAGAGTATCACACACTCTCAGAGGAACAGGATTCGACAGGCTCCCAAATCTCTCATGGGCCGGACTTCTCAGGGATACCTTCTCCATACAGGGCTCTCCCTAGTCCCTACACCTGTCTTAATGAACCCTAACTGTGTATCTCAATGCAGGTAGGGAATACACCAGGCCCCCTAGGCCTCCTCACTCCTGGTGGGGTCAATTGCTACCCAGATAAACAGGTCTACACTGAACTCTCACCAGCTAGGGTGAGCCAACAGTAACTCTGTAACCTGATATCTGGGTTGCTTTGTGAATGCCACAGGACTAGTGGAGACAGGGATCTTGCTCCTGCAAACACCCCCAGCCAAAGACAAATACTGAACAGTGAACACTTCTATTTATATACTTCCTCCAGCATGGCAGGAAGCAGGCTAGGCCTTGTAATTAGACACCACCTGCACAGCAAATCCCTGCAGCAAGAGAAATTGCTATATATTTAATCTCTCTAGAGCTAGATTAAAGGACAAGTGCAACTTATTCGTAGACTGGGTGAAAAACCCATTAAGTGGATTTTCACCATGGCTACAATTATACAGTATTTATAATGTATAAACATAAACTGAAACATTGAAAAGTAAAAACGATTTTGTGTTTTTCAGTTCTCACCTCAATCTTGTAGCCTGTCTCCCCTGCATTTCTGTGTGTACTTGCTTCCTGTAATAGTGCCAAGAAGCCCCCTCCCCCTAATGAGGTCACACAATGACTTATTCTGCTAGTGCATGCTTAGTAATCTGATACTTTCCTCTCACTTCTACAATGCTGCAGCACTGAATTCCGACTAGGAAGGAGTCGGTTTTTAAAATAAGAGAATGTGAGAGGTGGGGGCGTGGCCTTCTCTACTACAAGGAAGGAGGAATATTTTACAGAGGGATAACAAGTGCTGCACAGTGAAGAGGTGAGAGAGGATTTTACTAATCGTTTTTTCACTTTACAATACTTTAATGGGGCAAACGTTATAAATAGGGTTTACTTACACTTTAAACTGAATAAATTCACGTTCCATATATTTGAGATTAGTATAGATTTAGAGAATCCTAACCTGAATAACAAGAGGAATTCTAAGTCAGATCCAGAGAAAATATTTTTAAGCACCTCCTGAATCCATATTCTCTCCGATGGAGCCTGGTTTCTGTACGTACAGTTTACTATTAAGTATTAATTGGAAATGTAATATAAACAGCATAATGGTTTCGTTTTTCCATTTTGACAACAGGAGTTTATGAATGGGGCAATTGTTTAGAGAGAACTAGCAACCCATATCAACCAATCAGAGGTTGGCTTACATTATACTAGTCTCATATACCTCTTTATTCTTTAAATTTCGCCTGAAAATTTACAAAAGTTGAAGACAATTATTTTGACTTTTTTGCATGTTTTTGCGGTGAAAACTTCCATTTTTCACTGCAAAAACGGGTGAAAAGGTAGAAAATTATGTTTTCGACCATTCCCACCCAACAATTTTCGGCTGTTTTTTGCCTCGAAAGCAACCTAAAAATGGGTGAAAAGGGGGGCAAAAAGGTTGGAAACACAATTTTCGACCTTTTTCTCCTGTTTTGCAGCAAAAAAACTGAAGTTTTTGCTGTGAAAACGGGCAAAAAAGTAAAAAAAAGTGTTGATGCTATTTAGTTAACGGTTGCCTCAGTAAATGACACACTAGACTATTATGTTAGAGAAATGTAAGCTGCAGTTAAGGATAGCTTTTGGCTCTTTCCTCAGATTGGCCTAGTAGCAGGTTAATCCACTGTTTCTATTCTACATAAGCCCCGGGTGAAAAAAAATGTATATTTCTGTCACTTTCGCAATCATTATCATTCTTATAAAAAGCTATACACAATATTGAAAACCGTGCACTAACCTGTAAAATGAAACGTTTTTATTTTGCAGTCGTCTTCATGAAAAACTGAAAATATTTGCCTACTTATCTGACTGTAAATATGACGCAATGTGTTTATTTGCCACTGTTACAGGGCAGTTTTTGTTATAGGTGCAGTAGTTGCGTCAGGGTTAGCTTAAGTCAGTGGCCAGCTCTGCCCAGCAGGAGTTAGTAAAGGAGAGGAGTCCAGAGAGTCTGATGGACACTCCGCTATTATTTAGTAATACCTATAAAGGTCATTTCGAACTATTCGCCATCACCACAATATGATCCTTTCGGCGCATTTCCCGGCATTTTTTATTTCCCTCAGTGTATGTAGTGCTGAATAAAATGTATCGACATTGAAAAAGATGGATATTGATAAATATCAATGCATTAATACCGCTACACTTTACATTACTTTTGTCAGGAAAGTCAACTACTGGCATCCTCTGCGTTTTTGCGCGGTTCAGTCACGGTTGCGAAAACACAGCATTGCACTTCTGCCGTGGTTGCAAAAATGTGCCGTGGTCCCACCATGATTGCGTCATTTCAGCTTTGCGACTTTTTCACCAAAAGGCCTTTATAAGACAACTAAACAGTTATTTCCTTGCCCGAATACAGAACTTATCTGTTTGTTGAGACTCTGTTTACTATCGCATTCTCTGTTTATGTTCAATTGTGAAGACCAGGGTCTACCTTAGACTCCACGCCCTGGGCACAGCTTGCGCAAAGTCCCTGTGGGCTCGTACAACAGCCTCCTACTCCTCGCAGTTAAATTCTGCACCGACCTTACAACTTTCAGTGGAGCTTCTTTTCCATTGATATCGCTGATCTTTTTCAAGGGGACTTAGAATAAAATGTTCTAAAGCATCTCCATAGCGAATAATGGGTTTTCCCCCTCCTTCAACCAGGCGAATACTTTTCAGTGATGAAAAATAATCATAAGGGACTTAATAAATGTTGATATCGGCAATATTGATATTTCTGACCTAAAGGTATATCGATATACCAGGAGAAAGCTTTTACAATTTTTTAGAAATAAACCCACTTTGTATTATATTTTAGCTTATTCAGAATGACTATAATTCCCATTAAGCAGTGTCACTTACAATAGGGTATTAGTGACAGTCCTGATAACCCTTTGTATGTTGTTTTGTTTCAGTTAAAATGATGTAGTGTTACTATATTTCATAAATTGCATGGGTTTATTGCATATACTGTAGTTTTCATGGTGCATTGTAAGGTAGTTAGTCACAAGACAGAAGATATTTCGGAACATACATGACTATAAATCTTATTATCCCATGTTGAGTAGGACAGCGACAGTTGGAGACGCCTCAAAATATTTCAAAATTAGGTTTTGAAAGAGGAAAGTGAGGTGGTGTTGCTGTAAGTTATTAAACCTCTAGTTCTGATGTGAGAATTATAGACTATACATTACAAGGGAGACCATGTAACTTCAAGGGTCATGTATTTTATAGAGGATACTGTACCTATTTCTGTTATCTCAGAGGATATTAAAAGTCACCAAGGCATTCAATTGTCCATATAAAACACAGGGCCGCTAGCCAAGTGCTTTTATACAGGGCCTGGAACTCCAAGGTTTATGTAGTTCATGAATACAAATCCCATGATGCCTTGTCAAGTATGTGCTTACTGTTGTGGGTTCATTGATAGCTTGAGGGATGTAGAGGGAGAAGTTACTCTTGGAGAACATAAGGCAGGGACATGTTTTAAAATTATGTTTTTCAACAGAAAATTTGGGTGATAGTGGCTGAACTAGCTATTTATAAAGTTATATCTTATTGACAGTTCCATACAAATTTTAGTACAACTGTATATGGTATTGAAATAATCAGCAAATGGAACAGTAACTAACCTACCTTAGGAGACATAGGTCTAACTGGCTTGTTAGTGTCATAGGATATCATTGGTCAACCCCCCAATGTTCTAAGTCAGGGATGGCGAACCTATGGCACGCGTGCCAGAGAGGGCACACAGAGCCCTCTCTGTTGGCACGCGAGTTGCCGCCAAACCCTGCCTTCAGTACAAGCCACGGACCCGATCTGACAGTTTTCAGGCCAGATCCGTGGCCTGCACTGAAGGAGCGCACGCTCGCAGGGGAGCTCTCCACCCCCGATGAGTGCACTCTTCTTTACCTCGATGCTGGCGTGCTGACGTCACTCACCAACGCCGGCACTTCGGGGGACGCGCTAGTGGGTGACGTCACCTTTTTGGCATTCCGTACCTAAAAGGTTTGCCACCCTTGTTCTAAGTTCTATATAATAAATAAAATGTAAATGGGGCATGGTCTGGTAATTTTAACCTGGAATTTAGATCCCCAAAAGTCAATATTTTGTATTATTCAGTATAGCCAAATTGTTCAACTTATACAAAGATCAAAGAGGTTTTCTAATAACAGATTTGTATGTAACATCTACAGGTGGTATACATACCCATTAAATTGTGCCCACCTCTTGTGATGAACTATCTGCATGGTATATTAAATTAGAGCACTTTAAATCTGCAGAAGAATTCCCTACCACCTCTAAGAAAACAGCTAAATAGTGCATTCCACCATCACAGGAAAATCAATTCTTAGAAGACTTTGCATCTAAACCATATGTACAATATAGCACCTGCTTCCGATAGTGTCTGGGTTTCTTAAAGGGGCACTATAGTGCTGATATAACTGCACACATACAGATAAAACTCCTTTATACTAAGCCAATTGCTGACAGAAATAGTTTAAAAAAAAAAGTTTAGGGAAGAAATAATACTTGTCGCTTGTTTCCCTTAATTATTTTTCCTGAGAGTTGACATTTTCCTCCCCTCGCTCCCCCTCCTCTTTCCCTCTTTCTGTTCTGCAAGTCAGGCAACATGAGAAGAAAAAGCTGCCTGACTGCTATTGGTTAAGCACTGTGCTGACCTTTTGGCCACATCAATTAAGTTGGAATGCAGGAGATTACAGAGGGAAAGCTGACTTGTGCACATGTGCTAAGTAGTAAGTAGGACAAAAATGTCCGGGGGAGGGAACCTTTTCATGGAAAACTGGCCAGTACACATCACACACACATTTTCTGGTGCAGGAGCTTATCAGTGCTGCCTACTCAATCATTCTGTGTCACATGAAACAACTACTGGGGAGAAACGCATCTCACTAAGCCCCAGTACTGCATATATAAAGATGTAATCTGACTATAGTTCCCCTTTAAAACATGACACATTAAAGTGTGAATTTGCTATGTCATTTTTCAGTGATTCCTGTGTTTAATGGAGACAATGTCACTCTAATATTGTATCTTTTTTTTATATTAGTATTAAAATACTATCAATAGACAGATTTGATCAAAAGAAAGGACACCATCAGCTTATCACATTTTAGTGACATATTGTTACCTACATTGAAAGAAGTGATTTTTTTACAATGCAACAATATTTCCAATTCATGTTGGCATTGTTTTCTATATCTTCTGTTACCTTTGGTTAAACCCTGCTTTCAGTCTCCTACTTTACCTCTTTGATCTGGCAAAGTTAATCAGCATATCTGGAACAGTACACCTTGGCGAATTCACCACTCCAGGTCTGGATAAATAGCATATTACATTATTAAATGTTAAATAATAATAACTAACAATAATAATTAAATAGCTCATTACAAACATTAGCAAGTGAGATGATGTGGGGAGCTGCGTAATTTTGAGACCATTGTAATATTTAGAAATGGTCACATATTTACCAAATCGCAGAAAATAACTGATCTTGATCAAAATATGGAGTTGGTAAGCGGCGGGAAGAGGATGCAAATTCAGACTTTTATGCAGTTGTTCGGATTTTGATGAATAGGGCGAAATTTAATAAACTCAGAAAGTCCGCTCCTGGTCTTTCCAAGATTATCACTAGAGTTTTTCGATCTCGATTTTTCAATATTTTTCAGTTAGTTTAATTAATTTTCCATTAGTACTATGGATAACTTTCTATCGAAAAATATTGAAAAATTGAGATTGAAAAAACTCATACGGTAATTTCGCGGGAACAACGCGAGATCTCGCACGATAAAATCAGACAGACCAAGAACGGACTTTCTGATTTTATTAAATTTCGCTCTAAATTAAACTGTAGTAGTTTCTGTCTTAAGAAGAGGCTAAACGAAATCAACAAGATCATAACCAAGACTATTTAATACAGTTTATGATAGTTAGTGACCTCATAAAGCATGTCACTTAATTAATGATTAAATAGACAGGATATCATTGATCATTGTAGCTACTATACTCACATGGCATTTTGGCGCCCTCTATTGTGCATATCTTGAGATTACTCATGTATTGTTAAGGCGCTTTTTTATGTATCTGATTTTGCTTTTCAGAGCTCCGGAAAATGTAAGAATTTGCAGACATTGCTTTACTACCTACTATGACAGTTCAATGTTTAAGTCAAGATGCTTCTACACCCCGGTTTACTTTCCATTACCTTAGTCACTAATAATGCACTAAGGCTTAGTGGCATCTCTTTTGTCAATGTCCTCAAACCTAATGGTAGCTTGATTTAAAAACCAAAAAAAAATAAAATAAACCCAGAAAGGTAATTCTTTATAAAGCAATGTTATTGTACACTTTATACCATGTAGCCTCTGTGAATCAAAGTATACTTCATGTACAGCGATTTCAGCTCTGCAGACGGTTTCCATCCTAGTTGTCTGGATTTAGGGAGAATGTCAATGTAAGATTTCTGTAGCTCTTCCTGGAGATGGAACTAGTTTATTGCATTTTCTCCCTCACGCTTTTTGTGAAGTTGAGGTTTGAGACTGACCAATCAATTAAAACAGTGGTGAAGAAGAACTGAGCTATGACTCACCGTATGGGGGTTATTCACCAAGGTGCGAATTCGACTGTCGATTTTGCAAACAGCGAATTCTCATAGTAAATCTGCTACAATTTCTCCATTGTAAAATGGCGAAAATTTTTTTAAAGTTAATATTGCGACAATTTTCCCATAATAAAGGTGCGACTGCGACAATAATCTCATTATAAAGACGCCACTGTCATTATCTGGAGAATTTGCACCTATCCGCAACAATTCAGGCGGTAATTCTGCATAGTGTGAACTTACCTCCCG
>WMED01008207.1:0-17082 GCA_019650415.1 Pipa parva | reverse complement strand
GGGGGGGGCATGACAGAAAGTAATTGAGAACTACTGCTTTAGTGGAAGAGGGGGAAAAATGGCTCTTTTGGTAGTAAAGTTTGACTACTCCTGTCCTAGGCTAAAGAAAGCTGATACAATTTAATAAAATTACACTAAATGGGACATAACCATCAGGTGAGTACAATGAATATACAGTGTGATTGGGAGACATGTTACCCATGACTACCTCACAAGGTCATGCCACAAAAGAGACAATAATGTAATCATCAAAATGTGACTCCTTAGCTAAACTGCAGAGTTAAAGATTTCTGAAAGAAAAAAACAAAAGAACAACTCTAAGCCTTCCTTCTAATCAATACAATTACATACCGCCTGGCATTTAGACATGTACCATGAAAGGTCACTGAGAGCTCAGCCTTCTGGCAATCTGGAAGTCTGGAATCTAGAATAATATTTTCGTGTGGACTTTTCCAGCTGGAAGCAGTCATTGTTTATAAGGCCAGTGGGGGAGAGGAGTTCCACAAGCAGAAACGTCTTGTATTTGTTATTGTAAATATATTCCATAAAAAGCACCTTTACATTTTCGGAAAATGACTGATTTTCTCATTGGATAGAATGCTAATATTCAGATGAGAATTTTCTTTCATAGGCCATTTTACCACCAGTAGCACCTCTCAAAATGATGCTTCTTGTTTTTTTATTGGTAATTCCTGCAGGAAAAAACCTTTGAGCTTTACTGCTGGCATTCAAATTCCAGTCAGTTCACAATCACTGCTCAGTGTGTCACTGGCCTTAGGGATGATGTCTTTATATCTATGTGTATTGTCTCTCAAATAGTTCCCCAAGCAAACTGCTAATAGCCAGGAAGCAAGGTTTAAAGAGCACCCATTTGTCACAATTAACCCTCTACAAGAAGGCTCTTTGGTCAAGGCCCCCAGAAACACTGTGTCAGAAAATGTGGCTACAAAATAGGATTACTGGTAAACACACCACAGGTGCTGAGGAGCACTCATTTTACATCACCCAGTGCAACATCACAGTGGAAACTGGAAGGTGGAGAAAAGGGGTTCATTGCCTAGCAACAAGAGGCACAAAGTAGGAAACCAGCCATACAAGCCCACAGACGGCCAACACATTACAATGGTTAGGTTAGATTACTGAAAAAATCAAGTGCTCACTACAAAGGATCTGGACACAGTGGTAGACTGGGTAGAGAAGTGACAGATGAGATTCAAAGTAAATGCATGTACTATAAGGTTATGCATTTGGGGCACTACAACAAACAATATGCTTAAAGTCAAATAAAGTTAATGCAAGTAATTCAGGCATGGAAAATGACCTAGAAATTATATTAAATAACTTTTTCATTCAATTGTGAGTTATGCACATATGCAATATGAAGAACAGTATGGGGTACCCAGAAATTTGTCACCAAGTTAATTAAACTTATGGATGGCTTAAAGGGACACTATAGTTAATATATATTTGTTTACTACTGTATATACAGCATCCAAGGGGCCTAAGAGGGTTATGGTGTGGAGAAGCCCCAAAGAAGCATACCACCCAGACTGTTGCATGTCCAGAGTGAAGCATGGGGGTGGGTGTGGATCAGTGATGGTTTTGGCTGCCATATCATGGCATTCCCTTGGCCCAATACTTGTACTAGATGGACGCGTCACTGCCAAGGACTACTGAACCATTCTGGAGGACAATGTGCATCCAATGGTTCAGGATGACAATGCACAATACACACACACAGCAAGACTGGTGAAAGATTGGTTTTATGAACATGAAAGTGAAAGTGAAATTGAACATCTCCCATGGCCTGCACAGTCACCAGATCTAAATATTATTGAACCACTTTGGGGTGTTTTGTTGGAGTGAGTCAGGAAACGTTTTCCGCCACCAGCATCACGTACTGACCTGGCCACTATCCTGCAAGAAGAATGGCTTAAAATCCCTCTGACCACTGTGCAGGAATTGTATAGGTCATTCCCAAGACAAATTGATGCTGTATTGGCCGCAAAAGAAGGCCCTACACCATACTAATAAATTATTGTAATCTAAAACCAGGTGTTTCAGTTTCATTATCCAGCCCCTGTATATAGCTCATAGTCTACCACAAGAGTGCGTGGAGCCCATGTTTCCATCCATAAATGTATACAATCCACCTTCCTCAACAAGTGCCCATGAGTTCATAACATGAATAGTACAACCAGATGAGGTGCTGCATTGTACTACACTGTTAGTAATATAGGTACTATTAATTGATGGGGTGTTACTTGCACCTGATCTGGCACTTAGGGCCCTCTTTTGTTATTTTTCAACTTTTTCCATAATTGAAACTTTTTTCATTCAGTGAAGCACACAGATTCATTTACAATGTCATCAAGATGAAGTTGCAGATACATTCAGTCCCTAGTGGGTAAAAACCTTTGAAAACAGACGATTCCAGCACCCCTTTTAGCTCATCCTCATTCAGTATTCACAAAGGAAGCACATTTTTATTCTCTTTGATCATTCACTTGTTTCTTTCTCTGGATAAGATCAGTTTTATATCTTTTCTAAAGGGGACAGAGAAGGTGTACAGTCAAAGATCTGGCAAAAAGAAATGAAAAGCATAACTTAGCCTGACACTGACAAAGTTTTCCACGGCACCATAAAGATGATTTGTAAAGTTCACATATAAAAATCATATATTTCAATATTAACTAATGGTTAACTTAATGATGAAGTGTGTGATGGGTTGTATTTTACCCCAGATATGCTGGACTGCTGTTCATTAATTGCACATTAAGGGGCTTATTTATAAATGTCAATTGTCCCATAAATCTGTGAATTAAAATACATTTGCCACTTCCCCAGATTTGAGTATTTAGTAAACTCTGCGATATGGCAAATTCGAGACCAGTTCAAAAGAATACAACAGTTGTGGACTTACGCACCCCTTTACATGTGCAGGTCAAGTCTCTATTCATCATGCATCAAAGTCTGTCAGAGCAGCAAATTCAGCAATGCGTATTGTATCACATTTGCTAGTGTAACTTAGTCAGATTGAAGTGATGAATTAGGGGGCTCCTACTGTCCTAGCGCCACACTATGCATGAGACGGCTAATGACATGATCGCATCTTTGCTATGAGAATCCTTGGTTTAGTTAATAAGGAGTAGAGAATCAAAGCATAACAACCCAAAGTGATGAGAATTCGCTTCGACAGAGGAATTCTTACTTTGTTAAATAAGCCCTTTAAGTCATGGTTTTCACTTTTGAATACAGTGGTAACTTGGTTTTGATGTAGTCGCCATTTTAATCAATGGGATGCATTTTGATGGTGACCTGGTATGCTAATTCCTTAAGGTGATACCTGCAAAGGAAACACAGTGATAATGTTTCACTGTATTGAATAGGTGAGTTGTGCCGCCAGATTTGAGTTGACTTTTTGCCAAGGAGGGCTGTGTTTTTCATTTACTGATGAGAATACCATCCTCCTTCTCATTCAACTTGCTATGTTTTTATGTTAAGGTTTGCATATCCATTTGAGTAATCCCCATATTAATAAAGTTTTTGATTGTAAATGTTACAGAAACAGAGCACTTTCCGTTTCTAAATCACTTTGAGCTGAAAGAAAGCAGTAGCCAGTGCTTAAACAAACTGATGGAACACTGAGTGAGATAGGGAGTATAGCAGGGCTCATTCAGAGATGACTCCCTTGTTTATACATAAATCCAGCTTACATATGCTGAAATACTGCTAATTAATGGCTGTGTATGAAATATGTGTCAGTAAGGGTGCTACATGAATGACTTCCATTTATGTAAATCCTTAACTAAAGGATAGGAAACATTGTTTCCTTTGGAAACATTAATATTGCAACACTATTTATAAATTAAACCCTGGATTGGTTTATTCAATTGATCAAGTAATAAAGTACCATTGAGAGGTGCATGTGACTCTTGTTTTCAGGTCTACCTTCATTAACATGCAAACATGGCATGAATGGTCTGAATAATCAAAAATATGGACCTGCACTCCCTGCAGGCAAAAATCCTTCTATCCCAGGCTAGAAAATTGGTTTCCAGTGGTTTCAAGTAATGGCTTATACACAGCTAAATGGGGAGGAGGTATTTACCAGTATTTCTGAGTACTTAATGCTGAAAGCTTATAGAAGAGCTCAGCATGGATAGATGTGCCTCTTCTGGGGGCAAAGGAAACTCTTTCATCTTTAGACTGTGTAAGCTAAAATACACATGCAAACAATAAAGACAGGAAAAGGTCTATTGTTTATTTCATAAAGACTTTGCCATAGGGGGTCTGTAGCTTTAGCATTCTAAATGTTGTACTTGGTAAAATAAGTATTATTTTGCAACAGGGAATTGCTGAGGTTGATCAAAAATGAAATCAAATTGCATTTCTCGCTTAAGGGCAGATTGAGTGTCATTGTAAACACAGGCAATCTGGAAATGTGGAGAATGCATCTCTTATGGCAGCTGCTCACGTCAAAGCAAATCAGAGGTAACAAAACATATATTTTCAAGGTCAAGCAAAACTAACTTTCTGACATTTAACAGACATGTTCCTCTTTCTCCCATGTTGCTTTGCTAAGCACATAAAACCGGGCTATACAACAGCATCTTAGTTTTGCCTGGTTAATGATGCTGTGAATTCGAAAGCAGCACATTTTACAGTGAAAATAAAAACCCTGCAAATAAAATCCCCATAATTCTTATCTGTCAATATTATATGTGGGTACATCCTGAGAGGAAACATGATCTCAAACTCCCTGTCCAAATCCACAGGGATAACAGTCATTATTATTATTATTCACAGCATTGAAGGTTTAAATGAGCAATGCTGGTGAAGTATAGTTTTCCAGCTCTTTCAGCTGCCCTATCTAACGCAGCAGAGAAGATTGCATGCTTGTTTGGATACAATGGGTAAATAGCTGATAGCTCTAATAAGCAGTTTAGATGGACTTTATAATTTACATTGTACAGCAAAATACATTCACTATTGTTAAAAGGATTCAGCTAAAACTATAGTAAAAGAAGCAAACTCCCTGCTTCTTTTCTGCTCCGATGCACGACTTGAATCTCAAGTCGAGTTGAGAGGGGCTAAAAGGATGACTAAAATTAAAATTCCTCCAGTCAGATCCCTTAAATAACATTTTAGCAGGGATCTGATTGGAGGAGCTATAATGTCAATCATCATTTACCTCCGCCCAACCTGACTTGAGATTGAAGTCAGGCATCGGAGCAGAAAAGAGGCAGGGAGTTTGCTTCTTTTACTATAGTATTAGCTGAATGTTTTTAGAATTTAGCTAAGACAACTCCCTGCTTCCTAAATAAAAGTCTTGTTAAGTGGACACGACAGGTCTACTTTAAAGTTTTCTATGCGTTTCCCTACCCAATGTGTTTATTGCATTATTATAATCAAGTTATTATTTGTTCCTTAATCTAGTTCTTTAACAACACCAAAGACCTGTAATTCACTTATATTAAATATATTGCTTTGTCAAAGTCATTTGCAGTTTTCCACTCAAATTTGCTCTGCGTCTTCAGTGCACTATTCCTAGTAAGGCATTTAATGCACTGCTTGGCTCCTCAATACCGTGCACTAAAGGCCTTCGATGCTCTGCATAGAACTTCACTCAGATTCTTCACAGTGCTACTCCATCAAAGCTGATTCTCCTCTTCAGTGCGTATTAATACTAACATGTTAACAGAATACATCCAGGGCAGAAATGTTGGTACAGAAGCCAGAGCAGTCATAGGTTGATTTTATTAGCTACTTTCATACACCTGTTTGTGTGAATACATCAAGATGTGGCACTGTGACTGACCGCTGTGAGGTTTTTGTGCAATCTAGAGATCTATCTCTGCAATTTGCTGGCACTGAATGCTAACTCATCCAGGATGAGCAAATTCATCAAATGGAAGAAAATGTCACATCTGCAAAATACTAAATGGCAATAAGGTGCGTTTCTGTATAAAGCACACAGTCATCATGGTAATTGAAAATAAATGAATAGTTGCTGGAATACTAGGAAGAGACTGACTCTATTGAGTGAACTGTTTGGAAATCATGTCTCTACAGTCTAGTAGCAGGTGAAAATACAGGCATGAATTGATGAGATGAGAGTGTTATCCACCTGGACTGCAAGAGCAGCTGCACCCAGCAATTTATTTGATCATGTTTTATACTATGGTCGATAAGCCTATTGAGATTTTAAACATTTCTATGCACTTGCTTCCCTCCTGCCAATGCAGTAGAAATATTAAAGTCTTTCTGAGTTTGTTTTCAAGAACACTTATCAAAATGGGATTTATGTACTTATAACTTAAAATATTGCTCCTTAAATTATGTAAGGTACACAGAAACATGCTGGGCAATCAGCTACAAACATCAGACAATCATTTCTATTATTTCAATATTTCCACTAAATAAAGTGAAGTCTTCTTGGAGCAGAAAGTATTAATCTAATCCCTGTTATATACACATTGCGACACAATAAATGTATGTGTAGGGAAATGGCTGCGATTTTCCTCACTTTCTGCTTCCTGTTCAAACTCACTGAGAGCCCACTACTGGAGCCCACTAAGGATGCTTCAGTCCTCCAATGGGCCAGTCCAACCCTGGCTGTGTTGCCCTGACCACAGTATTTTGTAGGCAAGTGGGTGCTTTGGTGGTGGTGGTGTGTGGGGGGGGGGGGGGGGGGGGAGGTTGGCAGTGCATTGTTGATGGGAGGATGGCAGTGAAGTGGTGCACAAATAAAGTTATGATAACAAGATCATGAAACATTGTACTATTTGAAAACAGTAGAACTTTTATTCCACAGATCTGCATCATTTGCACCATCTGGCATACTTTAACAAAGTTATCTTTGGTAACTGTGGCTCCTGTTCCACAATTCCGGCTCCCTGCTATATAGTCCCAGTTTGCCAGTCCTCTCCCGACTTCATAGCCGGTGTCAGTTCCCTCATCACCAGTGCAAAGCCAATCAATAAAGAGTGGGTGAGGCATCTGTGATGTCACTACAGTCCAAAGTTACTGAATTGCTGCTTGATAATATAGCAGTTTAGGCTGACAGATCCTGTACTTTCAGCACATCAGTTATGGTTAGTTCTTATTTCCTTTCTATTTCTGAATTTGTCCAGTAGGAAATGTTAGATTAACCTTCTGTTCCTAGAGTGGAGCATATAGGGTTTGGAAAAAGGCTGCTGCCTTTCAATATTTGAATAACAAATATTATTTGCAAATTAATACAGATTCTGCAACTCTTTAGACATATTAACTTACCGTAATTAAAGTGCTGTCACTGTTCTCCTGATATGTTTTATAATGCTGTAATGTCTCATTTCATTCAGCAGATGGTGCTATGAAAGCCCCTCAATATGACTCGGTAGTGTAGATAAATAATTATAAAAACAGAATGACCAATTCAATGAAATATGATATTGGAGCATTAACAAAAAACAACTGAAAACTGTGACAGGGAACTCAGATGCAGGGGACAAGGGAGGAAGTGTGGATCTGTAATCTAAGCCATCTCAGAAAAGCTGCAGAACAGAAAGTAAAGTGCAAGGCCTGACCAGGGAAAATTATAATTATATTATTATTATAGATTATATTATTTATAATTATTTATAAAGAACAAGAGATATGTTATTTCTGCAATAACAGCATAGATAGTTGCAGTACAAAATTATGGCACAGTTACCTTGATAGATATCCCCCAATGTATTCAATTTGTGATTCCAAATAATCTAAATTGTATCGATATAGGATAATTAGGGGGTTATTTATCAAAGTCCGAATTGTCACATGAAGGTATGAATTTGCCACTTCCCCATATTTGGTTATTTAGCAAACTCGGCAATGTGGCGAATTTGCCAGCTAACGATGGTCACACACTACACAATAGACGGCTACTGTCTCGGTCGCGACTTCATTATGGGAATATTGTCATGGTCACAACTTTACTAAGGTAATCTGCTTTTTAGTCATTAAGGAGTGGAGAATCAGGGCGTACTTTGACAGTCAAATTCGCACTTTGATAAATGACTCCCTTTAGTGTTACAAATGGGATCACTTTCACAATATGTATTATCCAAAGCTCAATAGAAAACAATAGTTCTCAGTAAGGTCTGTCTAACAACCACACACAACATGGCTGCTATCAGTAAAGATAAAAAACAGAAAGCATTAAAATTCATGAATTCAACTTCAAAGGAAACAGTTTTACAAGTGCTTAGTTTAAATAACTGCCATGTCATATAGAGACCCAAAACCCCTATAGCTCCAAATAGAAGATACATACCTAAGCTCATACCAAAGCAAAGACTTAAAAGGGGAAATTCACGATTGTGCAAAGTGAGCTCTGCACAGACTGATACGCGCTCACTGATGTCCTGCACAGGGACATCAGCGAGCGCATTAAAGGGATTCCAGTCTCGGCGAGACCAAGGGGGTAATTCATCAAGAAGCAAAGTGAGCTATGATCCGTTCAGCTCACTTCGCTAATAGTAGTATGCGCATGCTGATGTCCTCTATGTGGACATCAGCATGCGCCATCTCGGCGAGGCAACTCTTTTGCTCTCACCGAGACGGGAATCCCTTTAATGCGCATGCTGATGTCCGCGTACAGGACATCAGCATTCGCATACTACTATTAGCGAAGTGAGCCGAACGGATTGTAGCTCACTTCGCTTCTTGATGAATTACCCCCCAAAAGATTTGCCTCGCCAAGACTGGAATCCCTTTAATGCAACCGCGTGCAGGACATCAGTGAGCGCATATCAATCTGTACAAAGTGAGCCGAAGGTTTCGGAGCTCACTTCGCACAATCGTGAGTTCCCCCCTTAATCTAGCTCCAACCAAAAAAAACAGAATTCAACCACAAATAATTGCACCAACAACAACTTTTATGCTAAATAGCTGGGACAAGTGACCCGAAAAATACAATTTGGAATCTGAATCCCAGATCTAAACAAGTATATTCGGAAACAGAGAATTCCTCCCAGGACAAAACACTATATCCTTTAAACACTGGATCAATGCCGGTCTCACAAATTTAGCTAAATTCAGACAAAATAAAAAATTTCAAACCTTCAAAAACCTCCAAACCCAATACAATATACCTACAGAAAATTTCTATCAATGCCTTCAAATACGACGTTATTATAACACTATTGACAGGAAAAAACACACATTCGATCCCTCTTTCTTTGAGAAAGCATCACAAAACCAAAAACTGATCTCACATATATATACTGTATATATGTACAGCATATGTATATATATATACAGTTTATATACAGTATATATATATATATATATATATATATATATATATATATATATATATATATATATATATATATATGCAAGAATTTCCCAAAATCCAAACATTGGACCAACACAAATATATGACTGACTACAGTGAAGACCTGGGGAAAGAAATCCCAAAAGAGACATGGCTTAAGATCTGGCAAAAAGCAAACAAGACATCCATCTGTGCTATTGTTAAAGAAAAAGCATATAAAGTGATATTTAGATGGTATTTAACCCGACAGAGAATAGCAGCAATCTATAGAGAGCCATCACTATCACCTTGCTTCAGAGGCTGTACACAAACAGCCACGTTTTTCCATTTAAGGTGGATTTGCCCAAAAGTAGAAGTATTCTGGAAACACATCCTAAACCTACTAAAGGAAATGTTCCAAACTCTAATACAATTAGATCCATAAACCTACCTTTTAGGACTCAAAACACCTGAACTCCACACAAAAACAGAACAAAAATATTCACTGCGGCCAAAACACTCATAGCAACAAACTGGAAAAAAGTAGATCTAAAAGAGATCTTACACTTGATTTCTAAATTAAAGCACATCAAAGCATTAGAACATAAGAGTACACACATAATATATGGTCTACGAAGAAGAGTATTTATGGTACCAATGGAACATATACCTAAGCTCTCAAAACCAAATTATATAACTGGATGGGGTCTGTGGGAGATCACTCTCACAAATGGAAAATAAAGCAGATATACAGAAACACAAATTGAGTTAAAAATGTTTACTTTATTAACTCAGATACCACCCAGAAAATGTATAGAGATTATTACACAGAATTATATGACATTTGTAATATAATTATTTTAAGACAAAATTGTAAAATGAAAATTAGATACTATGTTAAAGATAATATAGATGCTTTATTTATTGTATTATAGATATACTATAACTATATAGATATACTCTTACAACATTCTCAGTTAAAAAAAGTTAAATCGATAAATAACTGCCATGTCAATCCAAATGGGAATTTGTATTTTTCCAGTCAATCTAGGATGACTAAATAGTTTAAAAACAAAAAGCCATTTTTTTGGAATGAATCTGAATTTGTAATAATGACATAGTTTCCATTATGACAGAGGATCCAGCTTAATTGTGATATTTTGTCAACCAATACAAATGTTACAATGTAACAAAAAGATTTTAAAAATTAACTTAATTTTGAGCACATTTTATACAAGCACATATACCATTTATGATTGGCCAATAAAAACTATATTGCCTTTTAGTGAAAATGCCCATATTTTGTTTGTTTCCGGCAGAAACTCAATTTTTACTTTAATGTTTAAGATGACAAGTGTCATTAATAGCAAGGCCAGCAGATGGAGCAAGAGGGCACTAGTTATTTATAATTGCATATTTACAATTGGCAGGAAGAGTTGCTTAATAGTTTAATTCTGCATTTTCTGTAAATCACCTGATAATGTTTTTGCAGCTATTTATATATAATTATCTTAGCAAATGAAATAGAAATGGGAAACGCTTTGTGTGTGAAGGCTACACCTATCCTTTAACAGGCTGCACTTATTAAAATGCATACAGCTGTAGAAACTGAACATCAGTTGCCCTGTGGTGAATATTTTAACTAGCTGTTTTGTACTAAAGGTGTGGTATTGCTGTTCTATGCTTTGGCGTTCCTTCCATGAAAGATATGTCTTAACAGAAGACACTAAATTCCAGGTTCATTGCAACTATAAAGCACTTCAAGGCAGCTTATATTACCCAATGAACAGATCTGTAATGTGACACTTGTTTTAAGGCAAATTTCAGAGGGGCACAAAATGGAAGCAATACCCCAGTAACCTACAATTTATCTTTTAGTATACCAATGAATAAATCTTGTGTTTAAGAGATGCTGGAGTATACTCTATTCATGGGCGTTATTCACTAAGGTGCGAATTCGACTGTCGAATTCGCAAACAGTGGATTCCCATAGTAAATCCGCTACAATTTCCCCATTGTAAAGTCGTGACAATTTTTCCATAATAAAGTCACAACTGCGACAATATTCTCATTATAAAGAAGCAACTGCGACAGTAGCGGCCTATTGCGACTATTTTTATCTGCCGAATTCGCACCTATACGCAACAATTCAGACTTTAGTGAATAACCCCCTCTATCTCCAGGTAACGAAGGGCTAGGATCACTTTACAGTACTTTAATTGTGGATGGAGTACAGAGGTCCCCAATAAATCTTATGTATATTTGATAGTTCTTAGTTTATGAGTAAATGTAGCAGGATTTGCAGTGCAGATCTGAAGAAAAAGTTGTTCCCACAGAATGTCTTATCCCCCATGGGGACCTTCTGCTTATGTCTCTCTGGTTCCACCTAGTATATCTATATACTGCTGTGGGGGGAGTCATTTATATTCCACCTACCAGTGTGTACTTACTGTTGATAATGATGTTGATGTTACTGTACCATTTTCTCCCTGGTGCATTTCCTGGGTAGAGCCCCTATGGAAATGTTCCTGTCCTGCACCACTTTTGATTGTTTCTGGATTGATGAATTATGAAATTGAAATTGTATTTGCTTCCTAAGCATTTGTAAGCTTGCCTAGAAGTGGACTGTTGCCCTAGGAGCATGGACGGGCCAAGGTTTTTTTGCGCCCTAGGCAAAGTAATGAAATCCCAAACCCCCAGTCCTTGATGACTGACACCCACCTCCACACACACCTGGATAATCCAATTCTCAGCCTGCTGCACCGCCTAGTAGGCTAGTAGTGCTTCTATGCAGTGGTGGCCCGATGATTTGATTCTTATCCTCTTAACCCTCTTCCCACACCGTGCTACCCCCACAACCCCCTTCCCACACTGTGGTGACCCCATGACCCCTATCTTCTCCATGGCCAGGCTCTGTCTGCTGTAGAGCTGTTCCTCTCCCCGCTGTAGAGCTGTTCCTCTCCCCAGCAATGATTCAACTTCCTGCAGATCACAGGAAGTTACATCATTGCTGGCAAGAGTTATGCTGTAGTGCTCACCTCTACAGCAGACAGAGCCGGGCCGCAGAGGAGGAGGTAGTTAGGGATAGGGAAAAGGAGGAAGGCGAGCACCTAGATAGTGGTCCCCCCCTCCTGCAGCACCCTAGGCGGCCACCTACCCTTTGGCCCAGCCCTGCCTATGAGTGCATGATCTGTCTACCAATGTATGAAAAAACCTACCTCTAGAGATGTTGGGCTAGTTCTGGAGCCTAATGAATGTAATTGTTGGGATTGGGGTTTAGTTCCACCACTGATGCTGGTAATTCTAGACTGCCAAGTGACCATAACAGGGAACCTATAGGGGCCTCGTGCTCCAGAGTATCACTTTTTAATATTTGTGAGAGGCCAAGGCAAAATCGGGGTGGGGCTACACTGGTTACATTCCCGTGGGCTTGGTGAAACCATGTTGGTAAATATACCTCACCCAGTCCCATTGTTTTTGATGATAGTCATGGGCATCTACAGAAAATGATATAAATGGGGGACACTGTGATGTCATTACATCGTCGCTGTATCATGTAATGACACAGCAGAATGGTGGGCGCCACCATATTGAGGTTGGTGATGGCCATCCATTAGGCAGATAGGGCAGGACAGAGGGGAACATTGGGAAGCTAGGACTACTCCACATGTGCCCCTCTAGGGTGAGGAGGCCATGGAACATGGCACTTGCCCAACCTCTGGACACCCATGATTGTGCTATGGATGCATATTCAGGAAATGTGCCCTAAAGGACTATTTTTACAGCTAAATAGCTAAATATCATAATTTCCCAACAGAATTTAGAATTTTTGGAATATATTTAAATGCATTTAAGGCATACTAACATTTTGGTGTTACTATCCTTTTAAACATGGCCTGGAGCATAACTAATTAACGTGACTACTATGTGGTGGACAGTAAGGCATGCCATTCACCATACAATTGTATGCATTTCATACAGGAAATTAATGTAGGCATCTGGCATTATCATAAGAGTTAAAAAAAAGAATATATTAAAGGATTACAAAGTCTTGCAGGGCTATTGTATTATATACACTGCTTATGTTTAGCACTGTGGAAGATGTTTGTGCTATATAAATGATTAATAGTAATTAAGAAGTATATAGTTTATATGTTAAATATATAATTTAAAATTTTGTAATGGAAAGATTCTGAAGGGTAGTCAGCTCAAAGAAATGTGGAGCCCTTGAAAAAGAGGAACATAGTCACTTTGTATTATTACATTCATTATCAAATTTAAATTGAAGAATCTTACAGGCACAGATGATTGCTGCCTTGTGCCACACCCACTAAATGACCACACCCTTTTGTGCAACTAATCACAGAACAAATTATGCAGTGAACTTTATTGCTTCATCTGTGTAACTCATAATTTCCTGAAAACTGAAATCAGAAATGTTGGGTTCAACATTTTTGATTTGTAAAATACATAGAATGTATCCTCCTGCTCCTCCTCTGACTAGGAGAGAAGTGCCCTTCTGTCTGACCTATCTATAGGCATGGACCTCTCGTGCCTATAGGGAAATCTGCCACTGAAGCAACAGCAGCAAAGGTGATACAAAAGCGTGTTTACGCAGTGGCATGTTGTACTAGTGGTCTGCAGGTGGCGATAAACAGTGAAACAGTGTGAATTATACAGCTAAGAATCTTTAGTGCTAGGCTTTAAGTCAATAAAGTGTGCTGACTTTTATTATTATTATTTATTTATGTATTGCCAAAATAATCTAAAGCAGTGATTACCAACCTATGGCCCGCGGACCATATGCAGCCCGTGACGTGGTGCTATCCAGCCCGCAGCCTGAATTCCGAAGTCCGAATTGTTGCGTATAAGTGTGAATTTGCCAGATAAAGACAGTCACACTAGACTGTTATTGTCGCAGTCACGTCTTTATAATGAGAATATTGTTGCAGTCGCAAATTTACTATGGAAAATTGTCACATTTGTAACTTTAAAATTTGTCACAGTTGCAACAAGTACAAATCGCAACTTTGAAGCGGCCCGTGACATGCGTGTCGCAAATTTATATGGCCCCAAGGCCAAAAAAGGTTGAGCATCACTGATCTAAAGTGATCTCCATATTTAGAATGTGAAAATGCAAAAAGTGAAATTATTCTTACAGCCAATGCTTTAAAAAAAAAATGTATCTAATGAATACCCCCAAATCTGCAAACGCATTAGATGAAATAATTGCAGTCTAATGAGCTGGGACACAATTTAAAATACCCCCTATCAGGTTTGTGCTACAAAATTATACGTTACATTGACTGCTTTTTTTTTTTTTGATGCATGAGAAATATGCAGGGCAGATGAACAGTAAATGTTTATTTAGTAAGGATGGTATAAATTTGCATAATGTGCATCATATACTTATGGGGCCATGTACAGTAATTGCACCCAGCATATCATTTCATCATGGCGAGGAAAGAAAAAAGTGTGCAGGATTAAATGAGAAAATATACAGGGCAGTAAGATTTGTTCTAACATATATTCTTTATTGTAGTGCTGTCCTAATTGCTCGGGCCAGAATTTTACCAAGTTGAAAGGGAAATAGCAGGAATCAACAAACATTGTATTATTATAAGGGGGGTATTTAAAAAGGTTCCGGATGTTTTATATAGGATCAAAAACAAATTTTCAATGCTAAAAAAAATGCATCAAAAAGAGACTTAGGGGTAATTCAGGAAAGTGTGAACTTACCTGGCGATTCTTCGATTCACCTCGCAAGACTGGTATGCGCTCCCTGCTCTCCTGCATGCAGAGATCAGCGAATGTTTTAAAGGTACTTCGGCTCACCTCGCGAGACTGGAATACCTTTAAAGCATTCACTGATCTCCATGTGCAGGAGAGCAGGGAGCGCATACCATTCTTGGCGAGGTGAATTGAAGGATCAAAAGCCAAAAAGGTTTCGGCACACCCAATGTTAAAAGCAAAAATTTTTATTTCAAATAGCGGTTAAAACAGGATCCATATTAGGTCCAATGGGTGATAAAAACGGAAAAAAGGGCCCGCCCTTTTTTCCGTTTTTATCACCCATTGGACCTAATATGGATCCTGTTTTAACCGCTATTTGAAATAAAAATTTTTGCTTTTAACATTGGGTGTGCCGGAACCTTTTTGGCTTTTGGACTATTTTTGTGGGCATTATCCAGAGCACCCCATGATTCTCCACACAAGCCTTACCAGGTATGCACACTTAAAGGGATTGAGCGTACCAACCTCCTTTTCCTTGAATTGAAGGATCACCAGGTAGGTTTGCACTTTCCTGAACTACCCCTAAACATGGCCTAAACCAGTTTCTCAATCTTACCTCTATACCACTGAAAATCCTCCCACACAACACCTGTGCTACAGGTTTTCAGTAAATAGTTAAGAGAATGGGAGTTAGGTAAGTATGAAAAATTAGAGAAGCACTAACACCATACCAAACCAGACTAGTCATTAGAGCCATAGAACTGACTGTGAATATTTGGTAGCATGCAGTTTAGTCCTTCATTGAACTGGTTACAGAATTACTGAAATATATTGTAATATTGTATGTTACTGTAATTACCAGATCCACATACAACACCAGATACAATTTATCTGTGCATAAGCATACAGGGCACTATAAGATACAGAGTGCCCATTCTGCTTGTACCCAGATAGGATATGTAGTGCCCATTTTGTTTGTATCTAAATAAGATGCAGAATGTTTCTGTTATGCTTGCATTCAGATAAGATGCAAAGCGTCCAGCAGATTGACATCTGTGCACATGTACAGGGGCCCAGGAAGGAAAAAAGGCTCTTGAAGTTTGCTTTGAGCTGTCTCTTTTATCACTTGGGATATGGTTTCTAGTAGTGACATCATGTGATGACATGTGGAGTGCTGAATTTACTGCAAGAAGTAACACTCCTGGGTCCTCAAGTCACTGTACTCTTATCAGTGACTTGGATTTGTGTAGCTCTTCATGGTCCTGAGCTAGACTGACTACTACTTCTGCTCCTTGTTTTCTGCCCGAATTCATAATTTGTATCATCTTCTAGGGGTAGAACTACTGCCTGTGAAAATCCAAACTCAAACCTGGACTCATCCAGCTGTTTGCGAATCAGTATGCAGAGCCAATGGGGCTTTACACTGCTCAAGTATAGGGACTCTTAAAGGGTATGAAAAGTTTGAATAAAACACTATTTGTATTTTATATATACATATAGAAAGCCAACTTAAACATTAAAATGTAAAAACAATTTTGGGATCAGTAGTATTTGCCTCTTGTTTAAACATCCCTGCTCCCACAAAAGTTCTGTGCACAGGCTGTTTGTATACAGCACTGATAAGCCCAGCCTCCTGAGTGACATCATAGGACTATTCAGAGAGTGTAGAATCCCTTTCCTTTATCCATATAAAAGAAGCCTGTTCCTATCCCTGAGTATGAGCAGATGAAAGCTGTTTGACCTCTTCTGTGGTTGGCTGTGGAGTGAGGAAGTCAGGGAAAGGAGGGGGCATGGCCACACACAGCAGGGAAATTGTTCAGAGGGAGAAAGCAATTACAGGGGGATATTGAGCCCTACTGAATTAAGAGTAGAGATGGGACTCTCTTAATCGCTATATTTCTTGACAATAGGAAAATGGGGTTCTGTTTCTAGACAGGGTTTACATATCTTTTAGCAGTTTTGGTCCACCACTGATGCTGTTTTATATTGCACATAATATATAATATAATATTTAATACAAACCCCAAAATCAGAAAAGTTGGCACGTTGTGTAAATCGTAAATAAA
>WMED01008206.1:0-17084 GCA_019650415.1 Pipa parva | reverse complement strand
GGTTCTGGCAGCCCGGATCAATCGTTAGTAATGGTTCTGGCAGTCTGGTGCAGTGGTTAGTAATGGTTCTGGCAGTCTGGTGCAGTGGTTAGTAATGGCCCTGGCAGTCTGGTTCGGTGGTTAGTAAAGTTAGTGGCGGTAAAATAAATGTTAAAATGAACTCCCCCTTTAATGGAAATGTGCAGCAGGTGGTACTTGTATCCTATTGCGCTTGGCGAGTCTGTTCACCGCTAGGAATCTATTGACATTTATTGGGTACAGCCACTGCAAACAGCCCCAGTGCAGCCAGCCTTAAATTAACAGAGCTTTAGCCTGTGCCACGTGCCGAGTAATCACTGATTCATCTAAAGTAAAATGACTTATGGGAAAGTTTTGTGCAGGCTAATTCCATATAACAAGAACAAAGCAAAGGTGTAATAATCTGGTGGCTTTCCCTGACTCCAGCGGCGCTATATTTATACATTATAATATCCCCGGACTAGCTGTTAAAGGGACAGTACTGCCTAATCCTGGGAAATAGGTAAACATGTCTGGTGCGTCTGGGACAGAAACGGATTATTCTCACACATTATGGAAATGTGAAATTGCAGTCATTGCTTTTGTCTTTATTTTAGTTAATCAAACCCTCTCTTGTCCATACGGTGACTCTCGGTAATTCCAAGCAATGTAAGTGTATAGGATGATCTTAAAAGAACATTAACACAAAAAATACTGCTACAATTACTGTATACATTTAATTTGTGCTTACAAAAATCCTAAGCGGGATCTAGAAAGTATAATATTTTACTTTAAAACTCACCATTCTGGGGATATTAACTGAAAATAAACTGTTTTATGTTTGTGCTGTTCTAAACACCAGTATGGCAGTATCTAATCACAGCGTTGCCACATCACTTTATGGCAGGGTTCTAAGCACAGCGTTGCCACATCACTTTATGGCTGGGAATCTAAACACAGCATAGCCACATCACTTTATGGCAGGGATTGTAAACACAGCATCGCCATATCACTTTATGTCTGGGATTCTAAACACACCATGTACTGTAGTTATGTATGGTAAAATCCACATTTCACAATTTTTCAAAGGAAGCCTTTTTTCCCCAGTTTACTTGTGGTATTTACTGGAAGTAATGCACTATTTGATATCAGTGAAATCTATTTGCTGCTCCTGATCTGGCATAAACCATTATGATATATGGAACAGGTGGACGATTGAAATTGCCAACAACTGGCATTGCAATGGCTCCAACCAACTGCAAATACACAGAAATGGGGATTTTTAAATCCTTTTCAACCAGATTTTCTATTTTTTTTTTTTTTTTTTATAACTAGTGGAAATGGAGACTTTACTGATTTTATTAATATCCCCCTACGGTTGACATTTCCCACTAATTTGCAGCACTGCTGAAAGAGGCGTTGCCATACTGGGAGCGATAAGAAGGGCTGACTGAAGCAGGACACACAAAACCCAAAGGGGAATATTGACTACATTTTACTGGTCAGACTTTTTCATTTTTTTATTGAATATTTGGATGAAACAAATAAAAAGGAAAACAGATATTTCAACCTTTAGTAATTAATCCCCAAATAGTGAAACTGGCAAACTATCATTTACACGCGGTCTGGGGGCAGTCGTTCGTTCTTTTAACAAAAGAAGAATTTACACAAGGTTATTCACTTAAGTCTGAATTGTTGCGTATTGGTGCAAATTCACCAGATAAAGACAGTCGCAATAGGCTGCAACTGTCTTTATAATGAGGATATTGTCGCAGTCACGACTTTATTATGGCAAAATTGTCGCAATCTTAACCATAAAAAATTATCGTGACTGGGGAAATGGGGGAATTGTCATGGATTTGCTATGAGAATCCGCTGTTTGAGAATTCGACAGTTGAATTCGCACCTTAGTGAATAACCCCCTTAGTGTTGATAACATCATAAGAAAAGGCGTTAAAATGTGAAAGGAAAGTGCGGCAGAAAAAGACTCCAATTCTATGTCTGCACAGAGGGAACTACAAGACCCCCTGGTCTCAAAGCTTGACTTGTCTCTGGTGCACAGTGGGTTAACCGGGCATATTTTGCTTTTCCCTCTGAAGAAGACACGTGTAACCCACAAGTGGCTATTTCTGTCCTTAGTGGACATCTGCTGCTTCTGTTACCAAACCAAAAATCTGCAACCACTTAACCAACTTCTACGGGACGGAGACTCAGCCCCCATCTGTCCTCCTTCGCTGCGGGGCCTCCCCTGCTCCTAAATATTAATCGTAGTCACAAGGTCCAGCAGAGATAAGGGGGGCTGTTAGGGTTCACATCACTTCCAGGATGGGATCTTAATTATATCAGCTGAATTTATTCACTATTTAAACCACAAGTTGACTATACAGGAAATATTTACCAAGGGGCAAAATGTGTTTCGGTACATTATGCCCTGTGAATTTAGCAGTTGATAAATTCCCATTGTTTTGCCCATTGGCTTTTCACTGCAAAATTAACTTTTAAGTTTTTTGCTATCAAAAAAAATTGCAGTTTGATAACTTAAAGGACCAGTAACACTAAATAAATAAAAATTCCCATGCGGATCGACAAGACAGTTATATAAATCCAGGACTTGCAGAAATGTTATCTTTAAAGTTAAATTCATGAATGCCATTGCTTTCTGTCTTTATCTTTACTGATAGCAGACATATTGTTAAATAGACCTCACCCAGTCCCATTGATTTTTTTTTTGTGTTTTAGATAATACATACAGCAAGATCCCTAAAGCCCAATTCTTAAAGCTAAATACTTTGTAGAGACAATGTAGAGTATCTGGAGCAGACCTGGGCAAACTATGGCCCGCGGGCCGCATCCGGTCTTCCAGACTCCTAATACTGGCCCACGGCAAGATGTAAAAATGGGGGCATGGCCAACTGCCATAGGCGTCAGTACGCTAGACACGCCCCCGGACCCTCTAAAGCCATCCAGGCCGTTCATGTGGCCTGATAGCAAAAATAATTGCCAGCCCCTGATCTGGAGGAACAGAGTGAATATACAACAACTATAAATGTATTAGAGGCAGTGTCAGGTTTCAGCAGTGCCGGCTCTGCCATTAGCCAGAGTAGGCAAATGCTAAGGGTGCCGCCTGCATTTTTTAGAGTCTCCCAATTGGCAGCCGCTCTAAAGTTGAGCCGCAATGTTGGAGGTGAGTGGGGGCGGCGCGGGTCAGGGAGGGGGGGTGCCGGGGGATGGGGGGGTAGCAATAGGGCCAGGGCCACCTCTGGGTTTCAGGGTTACTTTATAGAGACAATGTAGAGCAGAGGTCCCCAACCGCCGGTCCGCGGACCAGGACCGGGCCTTTGGGGTTTTTCATCCAGTCCGCGGCGCCGCTGACACCTAGTTCTGCGGCCCTGCGCCTGGTCAGAGCACGCGATAATGTTCTCTGCCGTAGCCGTGACAGCTCGCAGCTATCACGGCAGAGAACATTATGCAGGACGGGGTGGAGCATCGGGCAGGTCTTTGAGACGCAGCCAGCACAGCAGTAACCTGTTACATGGGATGGGGCGGCAGGCTCTCCTAACTGACTCGCCCCCGGCAGAACATGTTATGTGGGGCGTGCCGGGGCGGGGCAGCAGACTGGCCTCATTGACGCGGCTCCAGTGTTAAGTGTGTAGCGCTGCTAAGCCCCACCCCTCCATAACCCCGCCCCCATATGACCAAAGCGCCACCCCTGCCCCACCCCCACCCGACCAGACCATGGAAAACTGGCCTTGCTTAAGGCCCACCGGGGACCTCTGGTGTAGAGTATCTGGAGGCACAGAGTGAATATACAATAACTATAAATATATTAGAGGCAGTGTCAGGTTTCAGGGTTACTTTATAGAGACAATGTAGTAGAGCATCTGGGGGTTATTCACTAAAGTTCGAATTGTTGCATATAGGTACAAATTCGCCAGATAAAGACAGTTGCAATAGGCTGCTACTGTTGCAGTCACGTCTTTATAATGAGAATATTGTCACATTCGCGCCTTTATTATGGGAAAATTGTCGCAATCTTAACAATAAAAAAATTGTCGCGACTTTACAATGGGTAAATTGTCACAGATTTGCTATGGGAATCCGCTGTTTGCGAATTCGACAGTCGAATTTGCACCTTAGTGAATAACCCCCACAGAGTGAATATTCAGTAACTATAAATGTATTAGACGCTTTTTCATTTGGTGTTACTGTTCCTTTAAAGCTGGGTAAATGGTGAAAACGTTGAGATGTATATAAAAAACAGAAATAACATTTTACTTCTTTTTGTCCATTTACAAATGCAATTGTTGCTTGAATGCAAAATAATTTTGTCAAGATATGATTTTTCACTGGTTTAGCTTTGGGAAATTTATAAAGATGGGAATCTATACACAGCGAAAGGAATGAATTAGGTAGTAAAGGTATTCTGTGTAAAAAAAAAATTTTGTTTGCAATAAACCAACGTAAATTCAATTGTAATGAAAAATTGTTTTCACTTCATAGTCTCCTTTCCGCTAAAGGGGAAGTATAGTCCCCAAATAAAGTGAATAACTCTCCTTTGCATTGGAGAAATGTCCCGTTTTCACCAGACGTCATTGGCGGATTTTACATTATTTAAAAAGAGAGAAAAATGGACATTGTCCATTAAACTCAGTGACAAAAATATGCTTTATAAATATACCCAAAGAAATGTCAACTTAAGCTGTTGACACTAATTCTTGCAGCGGCAGCACTAAGTAGACTAACGGCGCTGTGTAAATAATTCCCACTCAAGTCGTCGCTGCTGAAGGAAGTGGATTAGGGGATTACTCACTATGAAAAGCCGCAGAGATACTGAGACCTGCCAAACTGTTCTTGTTAAAGAGATATAAGTCGTGAAAAAGCCACTTTATCCATCGTCTAGATTAAAGGCTCAGATGCTTTGCTACTGTTGGTAACTTATTCAACATTCAGCGTTTTCATCGTAAAGGTCATAGAAGGTCATTTATATAAGGGCAAAATGATTTTAAAAAAAGTACTTTTCCTTCTTTCGAAACCATTTCTTATAGTTCTAAAATGTGATCTTTGTGAGTTTTTTTTAATGCGCTGGTGAGTTCAGCGACTTTTTGCATTTCCCCAAAGGGAGGTTTCGCAGTCAACTTTCCGATTTTGCCTCTCCAACGATTAAAGGGACACTAAAGCCTGTAAATAAAGAGATTTCTATTTATTGGCCACCTAGTATTAAATACATCAATGGTTAAAATTACAGGATTATGTTACTGATTTTGCAGAATAGTTATAGTAATAGAAGAAAACTCAAGCACTTTGTACAGAGGCTCTCAGCTAATCCTACCCCTTCACCCCTTAGTCAAGGGCTTAGTTCACTAACTGAGCATGCTCCCCACTCCTGAAACTAATTAATACTCACTTTCTTCAGGAAACTTAGTACAAGGCAGCTCAGAGACAAAAGCTGCTTAGTAATACTGTACACAAGTACCAGACTGCATAGCGGTAACGGGGGAGGCTAGGATTAGCCAAGAGCCTCTGCACCAAGGCCTATAAATAGAAAGCTCTTTATTTACAGGTTTAGTATCCCTTCAATAGAAGTATTTTAGTCAATATCAATAGAATTTTCTTTAGGTAGAGTCGTAAGTCTGAAATTCCATTTGAAATACTTTTAATATAAAGGGTGGTCCAAACGTATGGAGACACCTGAATAAATGGAAAATTACAGTTGGGAACACCATCCCATGTGTGGCTAGTTGCTAAGAGGCATTGGTATGAATTTCCCAGAAAATTCTCTATCCGATACAAAGGTCCCATGCAGCCCTTCCCATTTAAAAATAGGTTCCAAGATGGCAGCTTTCCAAGTGGCCGCCATGTTGGATACTGCTTGTAAAACTGACCCTGTTTATTAGTCAGTGGGGTCATATGTTAAAAGGCTGCTAGGAAAGTATCTGAGATTCAGCGCTCAATGACATAATGCAATAATTAGAATTTCACAGCAAAATGGGGAAATAATGGATGTCTTATAGGCGGGGGAAAATAATAAACAGATTTGTATTAAATGGGAAATCCATTTTCACTTTTATTTATTTTTATCAAAGATGGAATTAAACCAAATTGGGAAGATTATAAAAGGGATACAGAAATTAGATATTTGGATTTGCTTCATTTTTAAACTTACACAGAAATGTACTGATATTTAAAAAAAATATTGTGATAACCGGTAAAAAAAGATTCCTTAATAAATCTGTTCTAGTTATATAATCCTTGGATTTAATGACCAGTGCATACCACATGCCCCCCAGGGTTTCCCCCTATATTACATTCTGCAGTTCCCAGGGGTCTCCTATTTCTCTGTTTACTTATTATTTATCCTCCCATAAACCCCCAACTTCTCTCTAGTGCCACACAGCTAAATTCAATGACCCCCCCCCCAGTCAGTTATTCTATGATTGGATTTTTTTTGTCCCTATTTCATTCAGTGTTTGCTGGGAGACATCTATACCCTGGCCTGCTCATCTGTTCAGAACACGTTCCCGCAGAGTTACTAGACGGACTTTATTAAGCGCCGTACAAACTATTGGATACCGCCACTGGATTCAGGGTGAAATAAATAACCGGCAATTTGATAAATGGTTCTATTAGTGGCTCAGATGGTTAAACCAGATAGAGCACAAGCTGCAGACAGGGGCTTGCTCATACTTCAGTAGAATATACAGTTACAAACAGCTTATTCAGGTATAAATATCATATTAATGGGTGTACATAACAAGTGATGAAACTTAATCTAAAAACAAAATGTCATTTTCTCCAACCTATCAAATTTAAGACTGCTGTTAGAAATACACAGGTCCAATTTGATACAGCAAATATTTCTAGATACAGTAGTGATGCAGGAGTCATCAGAAATATCATTAGAAAACATTGGCACCTTATTAAACATTGGTGGGAGATCTAATTCCAGTAATACAGAAGCATTAGGTTTTTTGAGTGCAACAGGCACATTTAAGTGTGGCAATGGTAAATGTTTTTGTTGCTCTTATATAGCAGACAAAAAAATTACAGGTTACAGTTCTTAAAGATAGAAAACTAAAAGGTTTTTATAATTGCAAAACAATTTTTGTTGTTTATTTACTCATATGTCCTTGTGGGTTATATTATTTTGGCTGCACTAAAAGAAGTTTGGCGATCAGGATTTATGAACATATTAGAAATATAAAAATGGGTCAAAACACACATTCTGTTTCTCAGCATTATAAAGCATTGCACTATAAAAACCCTAAGGGTGCTAAAGTTTTGGGGGGTAATTCAGCATAGTGCAAAGTTACCTCCGGATCCTTCGCATCACTTTGCAGAGGCTGTTATGCGCTCGCTGATGTCCTGCACTCGCCGAGACTGGAATCCCTTTAAAGCGTTCGCTGATGTGTGTGTAGGACAACAGCGAGTGCATAACAGCCTCTGCGAAGTGATGCGAAGGATCCGGAGGTAACTTCACACTATGCTGAATTACCCTCATTTGTCTTGGGACACATTAGTAATAGTGTTGGACAGGATAGGTTTTTTAAACTTAGGCAAAGGGAGTCCTTTTGGATTTAAACCATGAAAATTCTTACACCAGTTGGATTGAACATTATTTTAGATCTTACAGCGTTTTGATAAAGATTTTTATATTTTGCATTGAATTTATTAGATTTTACCTTCTCGTTAAAATTCTCAAAAATTATTATATACATTATTCTTTAACCTCCTTTGAAATAATTAGTTTTAGTATAGTTTTTTTTTTTAATATGGAGTTTTATTAGAGTATTAGCGTTTATATGCAACTCTTACTTCCCCAGTGTTTTTGTAATTATTTACTTTAACATTTATGTGTATTGATGTAGCACGCAATACAATTTTTCAGTTATATGTTCTGTTTATATTTAGTGCTTTTATGATTTGTATAGTATGAATTGTTATTTTTGTTTTTTATGTTTTTATGTATTATTATTGTAATTTTTATTTTTATGATATTTGTTTATGTATTTAATGTTTTTGTGCATATTTTGATGTCTTTGAGATTGTCAGTTGTACTGTATTTAAGCAAGCGATGTGGAGTACTTTCTGCATTTGTTGCCACTTTTGATGGTCCCTAGAATGCATTTGCCTTCCATTTACCTGATATTGAATATTTCCAGTTCCTATTGCTAGCTGGAATGTAAACGCGTTCCACTGCTGATACCGTAAGTCACAAGTGATGCGTTTTCGGTTTATTTAGCCCTTCTTTTTTGCATTTATAAATTGCTAGCCGTGAAATGTACCATCTACTATATTCATTTTACCCCTGAGGAACCTGTGAGCATCACTGTGAAATGCGTTGGGTGAGAAATACATGCGGTTATTTTCTATACTACCTTAATTGGATGGGTGAAGCTGATTTGCAGAAGTTTATGGCACTACTTTATGTTTGATGCTGTTTTTACTCCTCTGTTTGCGAGTATTTTGGCTTATGTAATATATTTTTTATTAAAAGATATTTTTACACTATATTGCTCTATCTTTCATTATAGATGCATATGGACAACTTTATGGGACACTAAGATATTTATGAGATCTCTAATCTCCAATCAATATCTACAGTATATTGCTGGACATTCCATCTGATAGTGTGATAAGCTGATTTCCATTTGATACATCTGGTAAGCCTCCATTTATACTGGTGGCTGGTGCTTTACATTCTTACACACACTTTTTGGTGTATTATTATCTTTTTTTTTTTCCCTACACTGTTTTTTATGGTGTGTCTGGATTTCTATTTCCATATTTTGTCATTTTGATAAGGCACTATCAGTGCCTTTTTTTTGGGGCGCTCTCTTTCTAGTTCGTGCTTTTGATTATCAAATTTAATGGCAGAGTTCTAACCTGGGGATTTTCTATTCTACGCAATTCGCAAGATTTCTCTGGAAACAATTGGACGCTCCTAACCGTTATAGTCGTCATGTATGCATCTTAAAGGGTAAGTAATACCTGATTTCCCTAAATCACTGCTTGCAACATTTATGTGTAGTACAATAGGATCTGAATTCTGTCTTATTATATATTTTTTGATTTCATCTTTTTTTCTTGAAAATCTGATGAAATATTTAGACTGACTTACTGACTGTATGTATTGGCATCTGGCAACTCTAACAGTCAAACATATCCAATATAAGGGGGTCCTACATAACACAAGTGATTCGTTCTTCTGAACTCTACTTATGACCTATGGTTTGGTCTTACTAAATAAAATGGTGGAAGAATACAAATCCGACTCTCCCAGATATCACTAATAAACCATTTAGACTGTAAGCTCTACTGGGCAGGGATCTCCAACCTCTTGTGTCAACCTCAACATAGCACGTAATTGTGATTTTATACTGTACTGTTTAAAGCAAATTCCCATGTCTGTATTTTATTTTCATTACTGAACTGTACAGCTCTGCTTATGTTTGTGGTGCATTATAAATAAAATTATACATACACCATACGCACTATCCTCACTACACTTTAACTGTAAAATGGATGCCACATTTCCCATAAGGCTTTAGACTATGCTGTACTCTGTTCCTCATGGAAAATACCAAACACTGTAGGCCCTAAAGATGCACATAGGGACACTGATTTCTATCTAATCTTCTCCACCAATACCCAACAATTACTGTCTCTCTCATCTTGGGAGCAAACAAAAGACCTTTTTAGGAACCGTTTCAAGATGGGTCAAGCTATTTATTAGTATAATTATAAAATTAAGATCATTTTATAAACAAAATTATACATACATACATAGAAGCAGCTTAAGGGTTCTTTAGAGGTGATCAGACAAGGTTTCTATCAAACATCCTTCTACAAACTGTGGCACTCCATACTCTTAGCCAGTGGAGCATTAGTTTCTACCCTGTAACAGGTTGGTCAGTGATCCATATCTTCCAGCACCCTGGTTGTAGTGAGAGAGCTACAGTTTAAACTATAGACCCCCCTCTATAATGTTTTGAAGTCCTAAAATAAAATCTTAAGTCTTACCCCCAGTCTTAGGCCCTAACCCATAGTAAGTTATGGGATGAGGGGTCTGAGGTGAGACCTCGCCCTTTGGTATTGGGTGATTTTCCTTTCTACAAATATGTCCAATAGGAAGGGCATTCATCTTTGCCCATGGTGTAGTCCAATGGAAGGGCGTTCATCCTTGCCCATGGTGTAGTCCAATGGAAGGTCATTCATCCTTGCTCATGGTGTAGTCCAATGGAAGGTCATTCATCCTTGCCCATGGTGTAGTCCAATGGAAGGTCATTCATCTTTGCCCATGGTGTAGTCCAATGGAAGGTCATTCATCTTTGCCCATGGTGTAGTCCAAAGGAAGGTTCATCCATTTTTGATCACAACTTAGTTTATGGAATGGCATCATCTTGCGTCTTGGACTGCAGTAGTCCAATGGGGCCTTGGTCTGTTGTCACTGACAGTTGCCCATCATTCAAAATTTAAAAAAAAACACCCCTGAAGATGCCCTCCTAGACATTTCCTATTTTTTTCCTCATCCCACTACAACTAAAGATCGGCAAGGTTCCAAGGATATCTGGAAAGCCCGGATCCTACCAGATAGGAAACTGCCTTATAAAAGTCTATTGCATGGTTCAGGAAGTCAGAAGAAAATAAGCATTGGCCAAATCACACGCCACTGAAGGCAGCTGTTGAAAAAATAAGCAAAATGGTCAAAAAGTGCAAAAGGATTGGATTTTTGCCACTTTTTGACCATTCCATCCCTTTATAGGGAAGAAATGCTTAAAGAAAGACACTTGTCTACCAATGACCTTATGGGTCAGAAGCCAGAAAATGAACAGCTGCAACATAAAAAGGGCTTCTTCTTTTTGTTACCACATTGTAGTATATATAGGAGGGTCATGACAGATATAGTGTGGTCATAAAGGACCGAAGGGTTAACTAAAACAAAGTAAATAATAACACACTTCATTCATGTAAACTGAACCTCTCATGTGCAAGAAGAAATACTTGGCGTTATTTGAGCCCGGTAAAATGTTAAATAACAACTAGAGGCAGATCCTTCAAAACAATGCCCGGTTAATAAACTGCCGCCATTGTTTTGCCCGCACTAAAATCAGCATGTCTAGGAGTATTTTGCAGAAAGCGTAGAGGTGTTCTTATAAATCCGGGAACACTAAATTTAGGGCAGCGCCGGAAGCCATCAATAGAGCTTTGTCACAGCTCGGCACTAAAGTTTAAAGGCCTCAGCACGATCACACCTCAGCAGCTGCCACAGAGGTAATTAAATTCATACTGGACTCAGGAAAGGACCCCCTGCTGGTTTTACTGGTCTGTCTTGCCCAACACCGAATGCAAGAGTCTGGCTGTGCGGATCTGGCCGCTAATTATCCATAAATACAATCTGCACCAACATCAAAAGAGACGTGAGAAATATCTACAACTTCCTCCTATCCATTGGATACTCATTTCGTCCCAATAGAACTCTTTTTCCTCAATCAACCGCCTGCACTGCTAGATCCAAACTTGGGGCTGAAATATGGGTTAAATTAAGAACACTCTGCCCTTTGGAAATACTCTGATTCTTAAAACTACAAATGTAGGTGCAGACCACAGAATGAGCCTTATGATGGGGTGTTTATTAAGCTAAGAAGTTGAAAAAAAATGTATATATTTCACTAAATATTCAACTTATCAATGGCTGTTTAAACTAAGGTGCCTGGCTGAGAAAGGAATGCAACATGGGAGGTGCAACAGCATTAACGTTTTGTGATAAAAAAAAAAAAAAAGAAAATACTTATACATTAAGCTACTTAAGTTAAAATGAAGAGAAAACTTCAATAAAAAGAGGGGATATTGTCAAAAATTAAAAAATGAAAACAACTGTAATATTGTAATGTAATTGTTCTTTACTTTGCTGGTTGAAACCATCTTTTGTAAATTCAAGTTTTCTGTGCGTATTTCAAGGATATTTCTTACCTAAAGTTCCATTTTGGTGTTAGTGTTCCTTTAAGATGGACACTGAATTCTGTTACTGTTTATCAAAGGCAAAGTAACAGAAAAGGTAAGGCATATTTGTCAGTAGCATTTACTTCCCCTTTAAATAATTCAGTTCACACTTTGGGGGAGGGGTTTTTAGTCTTGCCAATTAAATACCTGCCAATGAAACCAGATTGCAATAATAATGGGAGTTACCTGCTTGGGAAGGGTTAAGCACTCCTGGTTTCTTCCCCGGCTCACGTAATCCATTTTCTTCCAGAATAGAATTCTTGGTTTCCTTCTTATGCACCGGCGCGCTCACTGCTCCGGAATTCTCCATGTCAGACAATCATTCCAAGGGGAAATCTTTATCAGAAATAAAAAAAGCATAGAGTGTGAGGAGGCTTCACTCATTCACTTTATTTACTGACACTATTTTAACTCCCGCAGTTCTCTGCTTGCCAATGACTGCCTGAGGATGCTGGGAGTTAAAGCTCACATTAGCTGATTGCCTGGGATATGTATTCCTTGGTCTTAAGGTAAAATTTCCAAAAGAGAATCTGCATGACTAAAACTGCCCTCCTCAGGTCTGGGGAATTACAATATGGACTCCTCTTCTCTCCCAGCATTAATTATGTCATCTTCTCCCCTGCCTCATTCACTCTCTCATTTACTCTGCCTGAGTCTCACTCACTCTCTAGTTTACTGTCTCATTCATTTACTCTGCCTGAGTCTCACTCACTCTCATTTACTCTGCCTGAGTCTCACTCACTCTCTAGTTTACTGTCTCACTCATTTACTCTGCCTGAGTCTCATTTACTCTGCCTGAGTCTCACTCACTCTCTAGTTTACTGTCTCACTCATTTACTCTGCCTGAGTCTCACTCACTTTCATTTACTCTGCCTCAGTCTCACTCTCTAGTTTACCGTTTCACTGACTCTTACTCACTGCCCTTGAGTCTCACTCACTCTCCATTTTGTCTCTGTAACATTGGATCCAGAGCCTTTCTTCCAGCACAGGCTGAGAGCAGACAAAGATCTCTCACCTCGGCTTCCTTTGAGTTATTTGAAGATGTGCAAACAACTAAATAAACAGGGAACTTTAACCTCCAAATGTCAGGAACTCCCCGCAGGATTCCCTGACACCAACAGAGCAAGCAGTACTGTGGCCTGCACTCTCATTCAGGGGGATATTCACTAAGGTGTCAATTCGACTGTTGAATTCTCAAACAGTGGATTCCCATAGCAAATCCGTGACAGCGACAATTTCCCCACTGTAAAGTTGTGCCTGTGACAAATTTTTAATAGTAAAGTTGCAACTGCGACAATATTCTCATTATAAAGTCGCAACTACAACAGTAGCAGTCTATTGAGACTGTCTTTAGCTGGCGAATTCACACCTTTACGCAACAATTCAGACTTTAGTGAATAATCCTCTCATTCTCTGTTATACATAGACAATTGTAGCTAAATATAAGGCGAATACCGAGAAAGATATCCTTATATTACTAGATTGATGAGCTTTTAATTAAATTATTCAGTGGGGGAACTCAATTCCCCCCCCCCCAAAAAAAAAAAAAAGCCATAAATATATTTATACCTTCCTGAGAACCAAATCTAATCGTTTCTACGAAAATGCAACTGAGTAATAGTCCCTGAAATCATATAAAACACTCCCAATGCTGTGAGACTGTCTATTTCTCATCTCCCCACCATGCAACTTACTCTATGTAGCAACCCATAGCAAATCACTCAGCCAATGAGGGGCTTATTGACTAAAGTGAGAATTCGCCGGTGGAAGTTAATTCTCATCACTTTGGGTGCCTACGCCCTGATTCTTCTTATTGACTAAACAGCAGATCCCCATATAGAAAAGTCGTGAGCACGTCAGTATTCCCATAAAAAAGTTGTGAACGCGTCGGTAGCCATCCATTGTGTAGTGTGCGGCCGTCATTATAGCTGGTGAATTCGCCACATCACAGAGTTTGCTGAATACGCAACTAGACTTTAGTCAAAAACCCCCAGAGTTCCTGATCTGCAGAGCTCACAATCAATAGTCGATGTCATCCTTTATACATCTGCATAGTGCAGCCTTACGCTGGGTATCTTAAGTTTTCTCTGGGAAATATCAGTAAAACAACTCCCTCTGTAGCTGAATACCTTTGCTAATTCTACTGATAGACTGAGCAGCCATTGTTAATTAACATCTTGTAACCTGGGCACTCTCTAAAGGTTGTAATTAACAGATAATTCCATGTGTCCCAACGGGAAGGGGGGTTGCAGAAAATCGTAAGAAGAGATTTCATTGTGAGAGTAGATATTAGATTTCTACACTGTCCGAGTCTCCCTGATATTAAGCTCGCTGATGTTCACCATCATTGGCCAATTCCCTATGATCTACGCAGCACGTAGGACTTGTGTACAAACCAATGGCAATTCTACAATTTCTAGTCTATCATACAATTGTCATGGAAAACCAATTTCTGTGAAATACTAAAATTGAATTTCAAGATCAAGTGCGATGGCTCAGTGGTTATCACTGCTGCCTTGCAGCGCTGAGGTCCTAGGTTCAATTCCACCCCGGACTTCATCTGCATGGAGTTTGTATGTTCTCCCCGCACTTGTGTGGGTTTCCTCCCACAATCCAAAAACATACATCTGTGTGTGTGACAAAACTAGATTGTAAGCTCCATGGGGCAGGGACTGAAGTGAATGATGAATCTCTGTAAAGTACAGCGTAAAATAGCAGCGCTATATAAGAATGAATAAATAATTATAACAAAACCTTCAGGTTTGTGACTATTGTGCCATTTTTTTCTATTTTAAAGGGTAAGTTTAATGTATTTAAAAAACTCAGATTTTACGCTTTGATAAATTTACCGCCTTGTTGCAGCCTTAAAAACCAACAGAAAAAATTGTGGGCCAATTTTTAGTTTGGGAAGAAAACTCCAGAATTTTTCCTTTATTTACAAAAGCCACAAACCCATCCTTATCAGCTAATTACCATTATCTGTTTGAATAACGACCACCACTTAATTCCTTTACAAACTAAGAACAAAGTGGCAGATTCATTGACTTGATGAGCTCCACAGATATAGCTTTATCAGTAAAGGATCTCAGATAAGGAGAAGTGAAAATGTCCTTTAATAGATTTTAAAAAACATTACGTTTAATTAATATCATTTATCTTTCCTACTGCGTATATATCTCTGCCTACTTATAATATCGCCTTTATTTGTAAAAAAAGATTTTTCTTAAAAAAAAGAAAAGATATAAAAATACAAAGTATATTTTTAAGGCTTAAGTTACTCGATTCTAAAATGTATTTTTTCTCCCCGTGTATGTATTATAAATGTATTGTTAGTATGTTCAGCGCTGTGTATCCCAGTAGCATTATATAAATACAAATGTACATACGTACGGTTACCCTGTGTCTGTATTACAAATGTATTGTTACTATACTCAGCGCTGTGTAACCCAGTAGCGCTATATGAATACAAATATTTACATTTGCCCCTGTGCCCATATTCTATAGTGGGTAATGTATCTCCTACAGAGCATTAAAGGCGAATAATGTATCCACTACAGAGCATTACATAGAGGATAATGTTGCCCTATCTGTAATTTATAAGGTTACTAACCATTACCAAGGAATTCCATGACCATAGTACAGTTTAAATCTGCATAAAGAAAGAAAATTTGCCCATGCGCCCGTAACAGCTGCTCCCGCCTACCTACATGGTATGTACCAGCATTCCCAAAAGTTGTTTTACAGTAAAATGCACAACAATCCCTACACAAAAACACAAATCTAAACAAGTCTCCAGTAGCAGAAAGATCCCTGTAGTATGGCACAGCTGCATTTAAAGTTACCAGGAGGAAGGAGTTGCACAGTTCAGACAGCAAGGTCAGAGAGAATGCGGTTTCCCCTTATTCATAGACCTGTGATTTTAACTTCTCCTTGTTACTGGGAGAAGCTTCCCCGCAGCGACAGCTTCTGATACAGGCGGATTTGGCAGCTGCACCCAACAAGCCTGTGCCTGCCCACGCCTCCTGACTCTGTCTGCTGCAACTTTGCGCTCCAGGGCTTCGCTATTAATCCATTCACTAGAAAAATGGCTGGTGGGGGGGTCATGTTAGGTCAGCAAAGCCTTCCATTCTTTATTAAATCAGCATAAGCAACTGAAGATTATAATGATGAGTTACAATTATACTGGGGCCCGTCTCAAAGAACACAATTTGGACAACAACTTTGCACAGAAATGCTATTATTTGTTTTATTTTTCTAAATTTTCTGAATATCTAAGATATTAAAGGCCACATCACAAGTTTTGGAGTAATTTTTTTTTAATAGATAAGATCTGCAGAACTGTTATTAATGTGAAAACGTAAAGATGAAAAGGTGCGCAGCTATCCGTTCCAGTGATTACTGCCAGATCCAGTGGCGCAAAGGGAACAGGTCAGGAAGAGAGTCATGGAAAGATGTCCGACAACCTGAAGAAGGTGGAAAGGGATCTGACATTTTCATATAAAGAGCATGTGCTCTGCATCTGCTGGGATCCAGTGTAGAGGCACTTCAGCAATTACTGAACCCCTACCTTCCAATTAGCACTGATTGCTTAATTATTTTTTTGGATGTGACTATTCTACCTCAACTGTAGATTATAACATTATAAAGTAATCACAATCAGAGTCAAATGAACATTGATATCAGAGCTGTCACAGGACTGGCTCATGGAACAAAGATTGACTGCCTCAGCTGACTGGGTTAATGAGGCCCTTGATTTATTGAGGGCAAAGCTAAGCATTTAGGGGTTAGGAGTGGTATTTATGACTGGGTTTACGATGTTATAAACTAGGGTAAGATAAAGCAGCTTTACATTACAGTATGTAACTCTATAGACAACTCTATCCAACCATATATATATATATACTGTATGTGTATATATATATATATATATATATATATATATATATATATATATATATACCGGTAGTATATAACTCTATAGACCACTCTATGATACCATATATATATTATAGTATATAACTGTATAGACCAGAGGTCCCCAACCTTTTTTGCACCAGGGACCGACTTTAAGCAAGGCCAGTTTTCCA
>WMED01008205.1:2149-17084 GCA_019650415.1 Pipa parva | reverse complement strand
TAACTTTGGTGGCCCGGTACCGGGTCGCGACCCGGCATTTGGGAAACACTGCTCTAGAGGGTACTGTTTACAATTGAAGTATGTACATTATCATGTTTACTGCATGAGATACTTGCTCAGGACAGCATTCTTCTGACATTCACTAGTTTGAGTGGAGATATACTTTCTGCTGATGCTATAACCAACATGTGAATTTTTTTTGGGGGGTCATTCATTAAGGTGTAAATTCGACTGTCGAATTCTCAAACTGCGGATTCCCTTAGCAAATCCGCAAAAATTTCCCAATTGTAAAGTTGTAACAATTTTTTAAAGTACTGATTGCGACAATTGCCCCATAATAAAATCACCTATACACAACAATTCGCACTTTAGTGAATAAGCCTGTCTGTGTTCAGGTGTGGCCTCAGGTTATTAATCATCTCTACTGGTAGACTTTTACCATTCTCTCAGCTATGACTTATAACTAGTTTTTACTTGCTTGAAACTTACCTTTGTCATTTTCTTGTAAAGTATGTTTTTAAAATAATGTAGTTTCTGTGTCTAATCCACTTTCTCTTTGGGCACCAATAATGATCTTTTTTTATAACCTATTAGATCTCTTATGTTACTTTAATTAAAAGATTCATTATATTCATCTTACTGATGACTACCCCTCTTCCAACGCAAATCCTGCTTGGATTGGTCAGCTCTCCCTGCCTGCCCAGCCCTCCCTGTCTCCAAGATTATCAGAGCACAATCACACTGTGCTGCTCCTACAAGCCCTACCCTCTAAAGGAGGGGGGCGCTATCTTAGTGCTCGCCCCCCTCCTTTTCTCTCTCCCTACCTAGCTCCTCTATTGCCCAGCTGTCTGTGCTGAGCGCTATAGCGTTTCCTCTCCCGGGCAATGATTAAACTTCCTGTCGCTCACAGGAAGTTACATCAATGCTGGGGGAGGAATGCTGTAGCGCTCAGCACAGACAGCCGGGCAATGGAGGAGCTAGGTAAGGAGAGAAAAAAGTGATACCCGGCGTATAAAGACGACCCCCAACTTTTGAGATGATTTTCAGAGGTTAAAAAGTAGTCTTATACGCCAGCAAATACAGTATGTAGGTTCCTAGTTGTCACATCCATGAACTGTGCATTACTGACCTGATGCCTTCCCCCCCCCCCCACCTCTGTACTTGGTTAAACATGAACACAGTTCTCTGGATGTTAAATGGCTACAGCATTTATTAACAACAGATTAACATCCACTGTATAAAATCCTATGAATTACCACAAACTCCATTTGAATACAGCCAGGATCTTGCCAGTTTGCACCTTCAATTACCAGTACCAGCCAGTAAGCTACATCTGGCTCCGACTCAGTGAGTATGTTAGTTGGGTCCTCCAACAACCTAGGACCACCCCAGCTCCTTCATAAGGACCCAGCCTTGATAGAGGGCAGGATGACCAAAACATGTAGTGTTCTCGCTTTTACCCAGTAAAGGGTTGCAGCACAGATGCTTGTGGTTTCTTCCTTTCCATAATTGTGAGTATATTTTTTGGAAGACTTCACGGTTCTCCAACGAAGGAACCTGCGTTTTATTAAGAACTACATCACTCATCTCAGACCCAGGGAGAACCTGTACAATATAGGACTAACAAAATGATACCTAACCTTCTTTGATCCCCTCCTTTTATTACTTTTTTTTTTTTTTACCCATCCCCTTACCATTCCTTCCTCCCCCCCTAGCAGCTGTTCAAACTTACCTAGGCCTATCAGGCATCAGTACAGTTCATGGTGCCCCTCCCCTAGTCACCTGTCAGGGCTTATTTTCCTGACTAATACTGCCCTTTCTCTATTCTTGCCCATATCTCAGGGATTTTGTACCTTCATGATTCTAGCTATTTCGATTACAATATACTGAGCACTTCTCCTATGTCTGTATTATACTTGTATTGAAAAGTTCCTCAGTGCTTCATAACCTAGCAATTTGAAATCAAGGTTGACTCCTCCATGAAAACCAAAAAGACAGTTGCTTAAGATCAATACGCTTCAAAGGCTCCCACTCATTTTTCCTGTTTTAGTTAATTAATATTCTGTGTATATTATTTCCTGCAGTCCTTTCTTTATACAGTATTGTAAAAACAGTAACTTTTCTATTTGCATATTTAGAAAATAGAAGGCCTAAAAAAATGTGACTTTTACCTTAGGCCCCAACTGTGTTGGAAAAACACCTGAAAATATGCTTTGTGTGAGTAGGTTGGTGACCTCTTTTCCAATGATAGAGCTGGATACACTTGCAAAGATCACTGGTAAAATTGAATATACGTAGTATACTACTATATAAGTAGTAGAAAATATGATATTTTCATTTGTATGTGGTATTTCCACAATGAATGTAGTCTGCTAAATAGAGTACAGTTTGAGGAGTGGGAGTAGTAATTATGTTTCAGGTGGCAGATAAATCTGGTCTATAATGAAATTTCCCAGAACATTCACTTCACCTTACCCAGGGGCTAGTGATTAAAGGATCCAACAATAATCAAATAAAAAATACCGCTGCTCAACCGGTTCCAAACAAAGGGGAAAAGTCCATTCAATTGTGGAGAGCACTGAAAACACTGACCTCGGGTTAATTTCCACTAGTGGTAGCTGGGCTGTAGCGGAGCTGAAGGTAGAGACAGCTGAACTGTAATACCAGGTTGGGAGATACAATGGAGCTCAAACAGCTGAACTGTAACTGGATGCTACCAACACAGGACATTTTTAACTAGCATGGAAAAGATTCTCAGTGGAGATGAAACAACTTAAAGAACTGGAGACACAACAGCTGTACTGACAGGAACAAGCCACACAGAGGACTGGAGAAAGTCAAACAAGAACCATGCTGGAACATAGGCTGAAACAAGCTGCCACCTTCAGTCTAGTATTGCACATGCAGCTAATAATGCTGTTTAAGTCTCCTAAAAGGCATTTTTAGCTGCATTATCCTAAAGCAGTGGTTCACAACCTGTGGGTTGCGACCCCTTTGAGGGTCGATCGACACTCTCGCAGGGATCACGAACACGCTGTAATTCATGTAGTTAGCGCAGTTCCCTTTATATAAGGGTTCCTGTGTGGTGACATCGGGCCCAAACGTCATCACGTGATGCCATTTTGCCGAACGTCATCACACGACATGATGATGTCGGGCCCAAACGTCAGTGCGGGGGAGGGGGTCACGGTCTCAACTAGGTTGAGAACCACTATCCTAAAGTGTAGCAACCAGTACCAAACAGCAGCTGCCAAATCAAATAGGATCATGGGGTGCATCAAAAGAGGCATAGATGCACATGACGAGAACATAATTATAGAATATTTTCCCCTAATATGAGGATAATTGGCTCTTGTCTCATGTGTTTTTTTTTTTTTACCTTCCTCTGGATCAAAATTGCAGGATAATAGGCTGAACTGGATCACCATGTTACTATGAATGTCCCAATCAAAACAATGAGAATGCCCATTTATAATTAAGTATATAACTATAATTACAGAAATACAAATAAGATATGGTATGTGCACCCACTAAGCTACTGTCTTATAAGCTATTTTTCATAAATAGGTTATTTTCCTTTTAATTACAGAATATAGTTACTGCTGCAGTGTTAGTTTCTATTAGACTGTGATTATTTGAAATAATCTAATTTTCTTTCCTATAACCTCTTTTAATTGCTTTGAGTGAAATGAGGTGTGCTGTTAATCTGAAAGCAAATCAGGAACAATTAAGAGATCTGTTGTTAAATGAGATGTTCTTCTCTGCAGGGTGACCGAGGGCCTCCGGGAATTGGACCAGCGGTAAGTAGCATGTAATGAAAAATTTAACCCTTCAGTAGTATCTTCAGTTCCTAGTAAAAAAAAACGAAAATAACCTCGCAAAAGATTTTATTTCAATTGTACCTATCCATTAAGCAAAGAATTCGTTAGATGCATATACAATATGTTTACATACAATAATACAGAGATCATACAAAATTGAGCAAAATCTTAGAAAGATAAGAATAGACAGATAATGATTCAGTTAGGGGGGCCCTGAATAGCTAAAAGTTATATGGGTTTTTTTCCTTTAAACATCCTGCATGTAAAAAAATTAATGAGATCTTCTACTGATTATCTCCAAGAAAGAGTAAGGCATTATACGGATGATTAAAAGGGGTGAAATTAATTTTAAATTCAACAGCAATCAGAAATGTGTTTACAGCACCGATAATATTGCATTGCATTTGTAATTTCATCCTTACTGATACAAACAGCAGTCTGATGCACTTATGTGCTATATGTTGTTTCCATGTTGATGATAGTGCCATGTGACAGCACAACCTAACTTAAATGAAACTGGAGCAGTCTCCTCAGTTGGCCAGCACAGTGTCATTGTTAGCAGGAATATAGTAATTATACACATGGACAATTTTCATCCACCTACAATATCAAAAAGTCTTCTTTTTTCTCTAATTGTCTCCTGTCCTACATCTTCTTCTTTAGGGTGCTAAAGGAGACCCTGGACCTCCAGGACCAGATGGATTGCCGGGTGAATCTGGAATTGATGTGAGTTTTCTTTATGATTAGAGTATGCTGAAAATTGTGTAGTAGACCATTTATTGTGAAAATCATCCCATTATGCTAAACTAATATATGAATTCCCTATATCCGTATTGCATAACATTTTACCTTTAAAGACCTTACATGGAAGTGACAATCCCTTGTGTACTAATAAAATCAACCTTTTAAATTTTAGGGGCAAAAACAGGTTATTTGGTCAGTTCTGATTTACCAGTAATAATCTGGTCCGTTGAAGTGTTGTTTCACTAGGGGTGACGGAGCATACTGTACAGTTAGTAGTACAAACCTTTCAGCAACTCTCAATTTGTAGCTGACCTGTGTTTTTGCATGCTATCTATTGATATCCCCAGACCCCTAGTTTACCTTGGAATACTGCTACATATACAGTATATATATATATATATACAGTGTGTGTGTATATATATATATAATATATATATATATATATATATATATATATATATATATATATAAAATATGTGTGTGTGTGTGTGTGTATATGTATATGTATATATATATATATATATATATATATATATATATATAAAATGTGTGTGTGTTTGTATATATATGTGTGTGTGTATGTATATATACAGTGTGTATGTGTGTATATATATATATATATATATATATGCAGTTTGTGATGTTAGTAGTCATATTGTTGCATTGTCATATGTCAGTTTTACAATGTACCAAGTGTTCCTATGGACTTTTAACATTTTGGATTAGAAATATGCTGTTTGTGACTCCCAATTGGCCAATCACCATGCTCATAAAATTGTCAGTGCTTAGAAGATTTTTTGGGCAATACAGTTATTAGCTTATGTTAAAAACAATTATTTTTCTTAAAGGGACTAATAGGAGCTAAAGGAGACCCAGGTCCCGCAGGGCGCCCAGGCCCAAAAGTAAGTATTACTAAGAATGGTAAATCCCTTTCAAACTAAATGAGCTATGCCTAGCTGTCCTTTACAAAATACTATTCCTTTCATGTCTAACTTGTTTTGTCTCAATGCTTCTGTTTTAGCCCTGTGATTTACCTCTCCATAACGCCATGCACCCAATTCTCTCCTCAAATACATTTCTTTTCATCTGCCTGAGGTTCCCTTAGTAACACACCTCCTTTCTACACACATTTTGCCTTGCTCTTCTCCCTGCAGAGCAGTCTCTTCACATGCATATAAACAGTAGCTGCCCACCATCTGCATCTTCACTTTATTGCAATGCTTTGGCCACATTTGTGATATCCTTGTTTAAAGGAGACCTAAAGGTATAAAATAAAAAAGACATATTAAAAAACATACCTTATATTGAGATGAACTGTGCTGTAATTACCCGGCACCCGATGCTTACTTCACAGTTGCGCAGGCTGACAGAGAAGCCAGCACAGAGCTCCTCTGACTTGGTTCAGTGGCCTCACATATCATCAATGAACGTGATGATGTTTAAACCATTTTTTCACTACCGGTGAACCAAGTGGGAGGAACTTCCTGTTGGCTTCTGTGTCAGCCTACGTTGTGAAGTAAGCATAGGGTGCCAGGTAATTACAGAACAGTTTATGCTGTGACTGTAACGATTCATCGCAGTATAAGGTAATTTTTTTTAATATAGTTTTTTTTTTATACATTTAGTTCTCCATTAAGTAAAGTCATTTCCATTCTTGTTCTTCACAAGTGCAATGAGTATGCTGCTTGTGCGATTCAATTATTCTATTGTTATTTTGTAGAGTTGGTAAATATCTGCTATCACTGACATTGTAATATAATATTAGTAACCCCTTACTGAACCTTTCATTACACAGGGACAGCCTGGATTGCCAGGACCCCCAGGAAAGCCAGTAAGTAAACCTGCTATAGCTGGCACTGTACAATTCAATCTGAATCCTGTTGAGCAACATGACTGAGAAAAATATGCTCTTCTTCTCTATGCAGTAAAATTAAAACTAAATGTAATTTCCAAATGGCTAGTTCAGATCTATTCTGTTCAATCTATGAAATATCGGATTTTACAGAATCTTATTAACATATAAAGGAACGATACCATGGTAATTTATTTCTGTACTGATGTCTGCATTGTGAAGGAGGTTTTTACAGGGGGTTATTGACTAAAGTCCAAATTGTTGTGTAAAAGTGTGAATTCTCCAGCTAAAGACAGTTGCAATATGGGAATAAGGTTGTAGTTGCGAGTTTATATTGGGAATAAGGTTGTAGTTGCGAGTTTATATTGGGAATAAGGTTGTAGTTGCGAGTTTATATTGGGAATAAGGTTGTAGTTGCGAGTTTATATTGGGAATAAGGTTGTAGTTGCGAGTTTATATTGGGAATAAGGTTGTAGTTGCGAGTTTATATTGGGAATAAGGTTGTAGTTGCGAGTTTATATGGGAATAAGGCTGTACTTGCGAGTTTATATGGGAATAAGGCTGTACTTGCGAGTTTATATTGGGAATAAGGCTGTAGTTGCGAGTTTATATTGGGAATAAGGCTGTAGTTGCGAGTTTATATTGGGAATAAGGCTGTAGTTGCGAGTTTATATTGGGAATAAGGCTGTAGTTGCGAGTTTATATTGGGAATAAGGCTGTAGTTGCGAGTTTATATTGGGAATAAGGCTGTAGTTGCGAGTTTATATTGGGAATAAGGTTGTAGTTGCGACTTTATATTGGGAATAAGGTTGTAGTTGCGAGTTTATATTGGGAATAAGGTTGTAGTTGCGACTTTATATGGGAATAAGGTTGCAACTTTAAAATTGTTGCTGTTGCGAATTTGCTATTGGAATGCTCTATTTGAGAAGTCGACAGACGAATTCTCACTTTAGTCAATAACCCCTGCAATTTCTTGCACATACCTGATTTTATTATTAGTCAGCATTGTTATGTCTCTGTCATTTGCTCTCCACCTTTTATCAAACTGTGTCTTTAGTAAACAAATCATCATACACTATTTCTTTCTTACAGGGTCCTGGTATCTCTGGACTTCCGGTAAGAGCAAAGAATTCTGTACAAAGCTTGTACAGCTAAGGATCTTATGGTGCATTGCTCTGAAATGTTGCTATATAATTTTTAGATATTATTATTGTTATTTTCAGGGTAGCCCTGGACCAGTTGGACTTCCTGGAGAAATAGGAGCTACAGGACCAAAGGTTTGTATTAGATACCAAAATTTGACACTGTTCTCAGCCATTGTCTGAATGCATGCCTGCATATTATTTTTCATTACAATCAGGTGTAAGCCTGAAAACTAGAAACCTTTCTAATACAGGTAGTCCGCAACTTAAGACGTTGATCCGTTCTCACACGGTGTCGTAAACCGAATTTCGATGCAAGTCGGACCATACATTCATATACAGTACTGTACCATAATAACAGTACTGTACTGCAAACACTTAGCCTATCCAAACATCTATTCTAACAACTATAACTACACCAAACACTCTCATATAAAGCGTCGTAACCACGAAACGACGTAACTCGAGACCTTCAAAACCCGAGGACTAACTGTAGATGATATCCTGGAGTATCTTAATTTAAAGAAATGTATAACTCAATATCAGCATGGGTTTATGAGGTATCAATCCTGCCAAACAAATCTAATTAGCTTTTATGAGGAGGTGATTTATAGACTGGACCAGGGGGAGACACTGGATGTCATATACCTTGATTTTTCCAAAGCATTTGATAACATGCCACATAAAAGGCTGGTACATAAAATGAGAATGCTTGGACTATGAGAAAATACATGTAAGGGAGTTAGTAACTGGCTCAGTGATACAGAAGGTGGTTATTAATGGTACATACTTACATGGGTTACTGTTAATAGTGAGGTACCCCAGGGGTCAGTTTTGTGCCCTCTTTTCTTCAATATATTTAGAAATTACTTTGTTTAGAGATTGCATAGTAAAAATTTGTAGATGGCACTAAACTGTGTAAAGTAGTTAATACAAAGGATGATAGTATTTTATTTCAGATGGATCTAGATACATTGGAGGCTTGGGTAAAAAAGTGGCAAATGAGGTTTAACATTGATGTAATGCAATGCATTTGGTATGTATATGCTAGTCAAAATTATTCTCTAAATCAGGAAACACTGGGCAAAACAGTCATGGAAAAGGATTTAGTAATTTTAGTTGATAGTTTAATTAACTGTAGTAATTAGTTTCAAGCAGCAGCTGCCATAGTAAATAGGATCATGGGGTGCATCAAAAGGGGCATAGACACACATGACAAGAACATATTTATACCACTTTACAAATCACTTATCAGACCACACATGGAATACTGTGCGCAGTTTTGGGCACCAGCGCACAAGAAAGATGTAGTTGAGCTTGAGCAAATTCAAAGGAGGCATCTAAAGTAATAAAAGGAATGGGCAAACTACAGTAGCAAAAGAAGATTAAGAGGTGACCTCATAACTATGTATAAATATATCAGGGGTCAGTACAGAGATTTTTCCCACAATTTATTTATGCCAAGAACTGTAAGTATAACAAGGGGGCATCCTATGTGTTTAGAGGAAAGAAAATTTCTGCATCAACATAGAAGGTATTTTTTACTGTAAAAACAGTGAGGTTATGGAACTCTCTGACTCAAGAAGTTGTCGTGGTTAATTCCATTAAAAGGAGTTTGGATGCTTTCCTTCAGCGTAAGAACATTACATATTATGGGTACTGGATAACTGGAGGTGGGATCTTGATCCAGGGAATTACTCTGATCCTTTAGTGTAAGGACATTACAAGTTATGGGTACTGGATAACTGAAGGTGGGCTCTTGATCCAGGGAATTATTCTGATCCTTCAGCGTAAGAACATTACAAGTTATGGGTACTGGATAACTGAAGGTGGGCTCTTGATCCAGGGAATTATTGTGATTGCATTATTTGGAGATCGGGAAGGTTTTTTTCCCTAATATGAGTATAAATGGCTCTTGACTCATATTTTTTTGCCTTACTCTGGATAAACATTGCAGGAAAATAAGCTGAACTGGATGGACTTGTGTTTTTTTTTAGCCTTATAAACTATGTTACTAAAACAACTAGATGGCAGTTTGTTGCCATGATTAGCTTCCTTTCATGCCATTTATGAAGAATTGTTAGTCTAGAGCAGGGGTCAGCTCATTGCTGTCTGCCAGCAAGTGCTGTAGAGAGAAAGCTCTCTCAGCACATCCGGGTTGCTAGCCAATCAGGAGCTGCTGACTTCACCTATGTGACATCAGCGGCTCCGAATTCAAAAGGGCTGTGGGAGTTGCACGTATATGGCTCCCTCATCCCAAAAGGTTGCCGACCCCAGGTCTAGAGGATAGCCTAGAACTAAAGAGGGACACCTACCAGTGAAGTGTTATCTTTCACACTGCTCGTGGCTAAGTGTAAGCTCCAGGGAATCTTTTTTTTTTTTTTTCCCTCAAGTGTCCCTGACTGCCTTGGATAAATTATGGATGGGGGTAGGAACTGGTACTAAACTTCCTGTTCATCTCAATTGTTGTTTCTACACAAGACCTTGAAGCTTGAATAAAAAATGGGTCAATAACCTTGACCTATTATCTGTGTTCTTTATTAATGGCTTTAGTAAGGGACAGTAGTAAGGAAAAGAAAGCTTCCTCAACTTTTTTTTTTCAGTTTTTATGGGTTCCAACAGCAACGCAGAGGAATCCTAATCTGAACTGGTTAATTTGATATTTAAAATATATTATTGAGCAGACCAATAAGTGGTGGTGGCATTCATACCACCAGCACAAGCCTACACAACCACAATTAACATTTTAGCATAACTTACACAGGGAAGATGTTGGTCCAGTACTAGCTTAGAGCTAAAATTTCCATGTTGTCTTTGGAATTATATTTTGTTGAAGTGGCCTTTCCATTCTCTCCTCATGCCCCCTGGATTCCCTTTACATTTGTGAGATTTGCACCCTAGACCTTTTCTAAAATGTATTTTTAAAATCTCTAGTGTTCCAATTTCTAGCACTTGTGTGTCGAACAGGAATACTGTGCATGTCAAACCTGCTGCCTTTTCCTCCCCAAATGTATGTAGTTTATAGAGAAAAAAAACAGTAAATGAAGACCTGTTTCAGAATATGTACATATGAGTGCAACCTATGCTACTAAGTGACTCACATTTAAGAAACATATGGACTGCTGATTGGGCAATTAGTGTCTTTTTCATTTACAGCACTAGTATATAATCCAATAGCTCCCTCTAATGGTTAATTATAATAGAAAAACAATCTTTACAATGTCAGGTTCATGAGATCACATTAGTTGAATTATAAATCTTTACTTATATGTTGCTGTGTCAAGACAAATGGATAAAGTATGCAAGTCTTCAATAAATACAGGTGCATCAATTAGTGTTGCTAAATTTTAAGAGTTTGTGATGCTGCTGTTGGTTTCTGCTTCAGAGTAGAAGAAAACAAGCCATTTTGGAACAGTGCAAAAATACTGCAGCAAAAAAATGTCAACTTCCTTTTTTTAAAGGCTAGTGCATAGTTACAATGCTGAATGACCAGTAACAACACAGCCAAGCATACAGCTACAAAGTCAAATTACCAGCAACAATTCATTTAGATTGGCAAGTTACATTATTTATCCCTAGTCTAGTACTAGCTTCAGCCTATATGCCTCATTGACAAATGTCCGAATTCACCTGTCAAATTTACTTCGCTACAATGCGTGTCGTATCGCCAAAATAGATGTGGATTTGCTTCTCAGGATTGACTAAGTGGAGAATACACTTGTCGAACAGGCAGACAGTGGCGAACGTTGCCGGATACATAGTGTGGCATAGTCAGGCGGATAGAAGTAGGATGAGAAATCACATGGAGGGAGCTGAATTTGACAAGTAAAGGGCAGTGATGTCAGTCTTACCATATACCACTAATTGTATTGCATATTCTATTTCTATGTCACCTTGTCCCTATGTCATGTTGCCACTTAGTCGCAGTTGCCATTGCCATTGTCACTTTTGAATGGTCACCTTACGCAACACTGGAGCCCTGCCATCAATTCCCTAATTCTCCAGTCTGAAGTGGTGAAGTCAAAAAGATGAATTTGGACTGGCATAGTCACTTGAATTGGTTGCTTATTCACCTCTTTGCAGAGTTTGCTCAATAAGAGAACATGAGGAAGTGGAGAACACATGCGAATGCAGAGCTCTACACAACTACTCAGACTTTAGCCAATGAGGTTCTATGTGTTATTTCTTCCTTTGAAGTGTGGCAGTGGGTATTTTTGTGCTGTGTGAGTCATGACCTGGAAGTGACCAATCTGACTTTAACAAAAAAATTTGGACAGGAAATAGTAAAAAAAAAAATGTAATGTGCTGTGACAAAAACAGAAATAGCAGGTTTTCATTTACAAAGCTTGACAAATACCTCCCTATTTGAAATCTAAAAATTTTACCACAAATTGATGAATTATCAACATACTAACTGAATCTGCTTTAAATAAAATGGACAAGGCTGCTCAGTTGAAACACAGTAATATCTGAAAAGTCACATAGCTTGGCTAATAAGGAACCCCTTCCTACCTTTTAGAATCAATGATAAAGTGTTTTATTCCAGGTACTGTTAGATTTTGAGGAATACTGTTAGGAGTACAAATGTCCAAATACAGGCTATAATCTCGATATATTAGAGCTTACAGTTGGTAGAAAATAATGTACAAGTTTGAAATGATGTTTTAGCACATAAATGTGCTTATTATTGAGGAATATAACATTATCTTCTATTTTTATTATTTTATAGGGTATACGGGGACCAACTGGACCATCTGGACCCCCAGGACCACCTGGTAAACCTGTACGTGCAATATATAAAGTTAGAAAAGGAACATTTGTGGGTGGGAGGGTGATGTAAAATCAAAATAAATATTTTTTTGTTAAGTTTTTTGTCCAGTCATTATAAATTATTTGTAGATCAGTAGACAATCTAACTTGGCCAGTCATGTTCCCCCATTTATACATTATTTGTAGTCCATTGGACAATCTAGGGTGAATTAAAAGTAATTTGTCCAGTCATGTTTCCCCATAATAAATTATCTGTAGTCCAGGGGACAATCTAGGGTGAATTAAAAGTAATTTGTCCGGTCATGTTCCCCCATTATAAATTAGTTGCAGTCAAGTGGAGAATGTGGGGTGAATTAAAGGTAATTTGTCCATTTTTCCCCCTCATTATAATTTAGTTGTAGTCCATCTGAGAATCTGGGGTGAATTAAAAGTAATTTGTTTAGACCTGTGCCTCCATTATAAATTAGTTACAGTCCAGTGGAGAATCTGGGGTAAGTTAAAGGTAAAAATTCAAACAAACATATACAGTATACAATAAATATATACAATTAGCGGCCCAATCCTAAGTATATGATCAGCAGTGTATACTCGCACCTGAATTAAAGGTAACTTGTCTTGTTTTTTACACTCATTATAAATTAGCAATAGTCCAGTGGAGAATCTAGGGAGAATTAAAGGTTATGTCCCCTTGTTATAAAATAGTGTTAGTCCAGTATAGAATCTGAACCAAATTAAAGGTAATTCTGTGTATTTTGAGTCCGGTATGTTAATATATATATTTTTTAATGTCCTAATCGCCACTGTCCAAACTATGAAACTGCATTAATTAACAATTTACAGTTTGTAGCAAGCTAGAAGATGCAATATATGTAGTCCTGGATAGCATTTTCTGGAATAATATCATACATATATTGTGCATAGTACTCTTAGGGTAACTGAGTGTGGAAAAACTCGTTAGGATCTTAATCATTTGGATAACCATAGAATATTGCTTATTTTAAGTTTTGTGAAAGCAGTTTTGCTCATATATCTGATTATAATGCCTCACAATGCTGGCCATTTATCACCCTATTCTTTTAATGCCTGTTTCTATGTACCTCACTCTCACATTCCGAGCATTGTAATTCTGCATAATAATGCATCTGTACAGTTCCTAAATCCCAAAAATAACAGTAAATGCTGATGCTTTGTAATTAGGTTAATTTATCGTTGGCCACAGAGCTGAGAAAAGTAATAAGATGCTTAGTGAGCACAGCAAGAGATTCTCCCAGCAAAGTCAGTAATTGGAATGCTGCGCAAGGTCTAATTTTTAATTTGTATTTCAGGGACCTTCAGGGACCATCCAGGGCTTGGAAGGCAGTGCAGATTTCCTGGTGAGTGCACGAAGTGGTGTTATATGCATTGATTAAGACTGAACCGGAGCTTGTTCTGGTCAAATGTACTGTGCATTTTGATTTTGGGGCTCAACTTTTTCCTTTAAGAAAAAAAAAAATCCTTCTGACTACTTATGGATGAGTTTTATTTATTATGAATATTATAATATTATAATATTTATAATAAATGAATATAAGGAATGTATATTCATATGTATAATGTCTAAATTTAATATATATTAATATTATTATATTATTTTGAATAAACTGATAAGAAGCCAACAAAGGGTTGCCAGAGTCGCCTCGCCAAGACTGGAATCCCTTTAAAGCATTCGCTGATGTCCGCGTGCAGGTCATCAGTGAGCGCATAACAGTCTGTGCGAAGTGAGGCGAAGCATCCAGACCTTACTTCGCACTATGGTGAATTCCCCCCCCCCTTAAGCTGAAAAGCTAGCAATGATCAAATAATGATATATGGAAAATTCTATCTTTTTAGGATAAAATTCAAAAGGTAATGTAGCTATTCTAGTGGCTGTCTGGATTTCTGGGAGTTGTAGTTCATCCACCAGAGATCTATAATTAGGAGAACCCTATAATACTACATCAGCTTTTTGTGAAGACTCTTCAGGCTAGGTTTCACTAAAGTAAGTTCCTTGAAGTCACATTTTAATACAGCGGTTCTCAACCTTGTTGAGACCGCGAACTCCCTCTTACGTCACCGCGCCACGTGGCGTGATGACGTTTCAGCCGAACCCAGTGGGACGGCGGGGGTCGCGACCCACAGGTTGAGAACCGCTGTTCTAATAGATTATACAAAAAGTAATAGCAATCCTTCGCTTGTTGCACATGGTCTGGCATAAGGGCCCTTAGATTTACAAACCTATTTCGACGCTATCTCTGACAGATAGGCTGCTGTTTTCATGACTGCAATGAAATAGAAATATGAGAAAGTTGTATTACAGTTCTAGACCTTGGATAACCCTGTGAATGCATTTTGCCCAATGCTTGATCCTAATTAGCTTATTCATGAATGCCCAACCAGTCAAATGGTTTGACAACGATGACCATGGACTTGCTGGACTTTTCCTACCGCTCTGCAGGCACGTGTACATGTAATTTACCTATTCTTCAAGCGTTGGAGTATGTCAAAGTAGCAAATTCAGCAAGTGTTCTGTATTCCATTCACCAGTTTTACTTCACCAGATGAGAGTGGCAAAATGGGGGGGGGGGGGG